>BMAW01105535.1:30982-51544 GCA_019974015.1 Nephila pilipes
TTTTTTT
This sequence comes from Nephila pilipes, assembly GCA_019974015.1. Classification (NCBI taxonomy): domain Eukaryota; kingdom Metazoa; phylum Arthropoda; class Arachnida; order Araneae; family Nephilidae; genus Nephila; species Nephila pilipes. The sequence goes on from BMAW01105535.1 coordinate 30,990, forward strand.
TTTTTTTTTTTTTTTTTTTTTTTTTGAAAAAGTTAAATTATTAAATGCAAAGGAATTATTCGTGTCTTTCTTCTGCTAATAATTCTATACCTGCTTCAGTTTGATAAAAAAGGGTATACAGATACTTGTTTAAATAGTAATTTATCAAATGTGGTTATTTATACCTATTGACTCTATATTTAAATTAAATAAAAACGCAATTTTAAATCCCTAAAATGTTTGTAATTTTTTTCTGACAAAAATTGCTTTAACATTCATTGTGTTTTATCGTAGATTTCTGTAAGAAATGTTTGAACTATGCATGCAGTGCTTAGGAAAAAAGAAATTTTCCCAATACTAAGTTAATTAGATTCAGGAACAGAAAATATAAACATTGAAGACGGGGAAGTGGGAGTATCTTGTCTTGTTGGTCTGAAAACGTATTTAAAAATGAATTATTTTCTATATGATTCCTAGATGAATTTTCTCATTGAAGAAAAAATAAGGAACAAGAATGGTAATATTTGTATAAGAAAATTCTTGAAGTGTTTTAATCGGAAGAATTACTGAAGGTATAAAGGACCTCAACTAACCTTCTATTCAGAATATTCAAATTTCCAATGGAATCCTGAATCATGAAATTTGATGAGTTTTCAAGTTTACTTAGATGAATGGGCTTGAGCGTGTAAGAGAAAAGTAATTTCATATATGTTTTATTGTTGTCTCTGAAAAGTTATTCCATGTATGGTTTTTTTTTTTATTTAAGTTTTAATCTATATTCAACCTATTTCTGTCACAAGAATAGTGGTGGCAACTGCTGAAGGATAATCTCTAAAATGCTATTTCAGATAGTTTAAAAACGAAAAATGCATTGTAGAAACTAATTTAACTCCATTATTCAGGCCTAAGTCTGAGCTTGGTGCTTGCTGTTGTATTTATTTTAGATGAACTATGTTATAACATTTTGGTTACTTTATAATAAGAAATTGTACCTGAACTTTATTTAATATGGTTGATAAGTTCAATTTATTAATTTAACTAGAAAATAAATGGTGGCCATAGTATGGCTTCCTCAGACGAGAGGTACGTCTTTTATGTAAATAAAATATATGCATGAGATATAATATGTTAAAACTACTTAATATACTAAAGTAATTAATTTGATTTATTTTTATACCGGTATATTTGTAAACTTGAACTAATCAATAAGACCAAAAGTTATTATTTTATTTCATTTTTTGTTTATTAAGGAACTTATTAAAACTATTCAAAAATGTTTAAAAATATTGCACTAATACTATCAAACAGTTCTCTTAAAATAAATCCTGAAAAGTTCTGGATTTCTAGATTTTCCTTTCTGGCACTTTTTCGAATACTATCCATCTTAGCAATTAGTTGCGAAAGTTTGATTCATGACTTGTTAGGGCGGTTCACTCAAGGTCATTTAATTGCAGATGAATTAAAACAGAACAATGCTTATTTTTAATAAGTTTAAGTGTTGAAAACAAATACAGCAAAAGAAATACAAAAAACTATATACACTCATATCCAAAACTATCTTTACAAACCTAAAAGTAATGAAATTATATAAAATACCAGATCGATTTAATCAGATTTACAGGAAATTTATAAGAAACGAGCCTTATTAGCATATACAATTAAAAATAATAAAATGCTTAATTAAAGGCGAATTAAAGCATTTCGTCATCTGAAGTCGAAGAATCTGAAGAATGGTAAATTAATAGGTACTTAAAAGCATGACAGATATTTATGGAATTTACGAGATGAAGGAATATATCAAGACAAACAGTCTCTATGCTTCGGAACAATTGTAGAACCACTGGAACAATAATAATGTGGCCTGGATAAAGTCGTAGGGGTATAACAAGTGTTTCCCGAGATCGATATGTGGCTATAACTGCCTATTATAACAGGAAGTTTACTGCTCGGAAGTTAAATTCAGATGTTTTTTCTTGCCAGTGGAGCTCTTTAATCTGCTTTTAGAGCTCTTGTATCTCGGCAAACTGTGTACAAAAAGCTTACTGAAAATGACTGTTGTTTCAGAATGCCAAAGTTTTAAAATGTTTCACGTTTTTCAAAACAAAAGAGGAATCGATTTAATTGATGTAAAGAATATCAAAATTGGAATAAACACCCATGGACCCCTGTTCCCTATATGGATTAGTCGAAGTTTGACTTAACTTCGGATTTTAAACTTTTTTATACTTGGAGGAAGTCAGGAATGCGGAATCTCCCTTCAAACATTACGGAATATGAATATTTCGATAGGTCAGCAATGATCACATACTACAGAATGACTGATGATTAGACGTATACCCCTACATATTTTGAACAGATGATACTTGACCTGCTAGGTGTATTTGGAAAAAAAATATTTTAGATCTTATTGTAACACATTTCAGAGGTCCATGTAGATCTGCCCTTTTATTTATGGACGATATGGGCTGTACAAATCGAGCAAACCTCATTAAACATTTCTTACAAAGTGAAGTTATTAAGCAGATACCGTGAACCTCAAAATCTCCTAATCTGAATCCCATAGAGAATGTAAGGAACCACCTTTAAAATCAGTGGTTTGTAACTATCACCATCATACAGATAAAACAGCTCTGAAAACCGCAATGGTGGAGTAGTTGAAATAAACCCCCAAAATGTAATTTTTAACATTATTTCTAGCATTAAATCAAGTTGTGAATATGTGTGCAAAAATTAGGAGCAATCACATACCGCATTTTAAATACGTAAAATTTACTTTTTCTGAATTATTTTAGATTTTGTATGAATACATGGATACATATCATACCTTATTACCTTTTATCTTCTGTTGGTGCTTTTTTGTAACTCAGTAAAAGAAATTGGGGAGACACTTCATCAGAGTTTATACAAATATTTCGCTTTTTTAAAATTGTTGCCATATTGAACTTGAATTATATCGTTAAATATACTAAATAAAAGGTAATTTTATTTCATTATTGATTCTACATTTTTAAGACTCTCTGTTACTTAATGCCACATATTCTCTTAGTAGTGACTTTTGGAGCTATATATTTTTGCGGAATTCTTTGTCCCTCGTCTTCTTCATTTGGCATTATTCTGGCAAATAGATTGCTCTACAGAATACTTTGAGCTCTATCAAATTAATTATATATAATGTAATATTAGACTTGAATAATGTATAGTATATTTACATTAACTTATATACATTTTAAAAAAATGCATCTGAAAGCAAGTTTCTCTTTGAATTATACTAAGAATAGTTTAAAATATAACATTAAAAAATTTAAGTTTTTTTTTATTTATAAATTTTGTTTGTTTTTCTCTTTTTTATCCAAATTTGCATCAAGCTTTATTTTAATTTCCTTACTTTTACTAGTATTAGTACTATTTCTCTCTAATAGAGAGCATTGCTACTAGCTTAAGATTGCTTAGGAGAATATTTGATTTGTAAGCGAGAGATTCGTATGATGATTATTCTATTTATGCCATCTTAAGTAAGTTTTAGTAATCTTTCTTGATTTCGTTGATTTATTTTTTTCGATTATTCTTTTTTCTAATATAATCCTATACAGATTTATTATGTCTCTTTGTCTGTAGGTGAATTTTACTTGATTTCATCTTTTGTTACTTGTTCTATTTACTTCTTGTTTCTTATCGTATTTATGCAATTTCCAAACTGGTTTATAACATTTTTCTGCTGGGACTGTTAGGTGTCTGTAAAATCTGCTAAACTGTTAAATGTGTGATACATAATTTATATATGTTTATTTTATTTTCTTAATGATCTTTTTTTCCTAGTTTTCTTACTTTTTCATGTCTCGCTTTGTATTTCGACATGATTTTTATACTTCTGCCATTTTATATGAGTTTAATATTATTTCAGGTTATAGATCTATTTCTTATATATATATATTTATTTTACTGCATAATTTTTTTTCTTTTGTTCTAGATTTTACGTAATTGCATATTTTTATTTTCTTTTACTTTTACTATATTTTAAAAATTATTTGTAATTTTTAAAAATTTCCAAATGTTTAAATTCTCGTTTCGATACTAGATTTAATTAATTAATATAATTTTCTAATCAAGGAACAGTGCGGAATCATTTACTGTAATCAATTACATTTGAGTAAAATATAAACACACGCTTTCGATAATTGTAAAAAATATTTAAAGATAAATAATTTTTCATTGGTTTTCTCAACAATGTGTAAAATTTGAATTCGAATTAGATTTACATTGAAAACTCTAATATTTATGAAAGATCTAATTGGCTGCAAACAATGAAATTAGATTTGATTGAACTACTTTTTATATGCCTGGTTTTTCCCAAGTGGATAAAAAATTTATTTTATTCATGTAAATGATCTAACATACCATCTAAATTTTTTCTCATAAACTTATATGCCTGATTGTTTGTTTCAAATTAATTATCTATGTATTTATAATGTTTTCGACAATCGTCATTTTATCACCAAATAAACATTTTACGATTCTTTTTGAATGATGAAATAAAAGTGAACACGCATTTTTATACAAAAGGCTTCCGAATTTTATTTTTAATGATTTTTTTTTTGTGTTATCAGGGGTAAAGCTGACATAATTGAAATATTTATATTGATTTTTATGTGCTTTTCTTCCAAATATACAGAAGAGAAAATACCATTTATTATTATGTTTAAGAAATACATTAGAAATACTTTAGAAGACAAATTATTCTTAAAAAATTGAGCTCACGAATTACATTGCATAATTTCTATTTTTAGCAGTAAATCGTAGGAATATTTTGAAGTTGGTTGTAGGTAAAATAGAATATAGTTTTGTATTTTGTTCAAGAATTAAAGTTTTATCATGGTTAAATTTAATTCTTGGTAAGCAAAATTGTTCTGTTACATTATTTAAATTAATACAGTTGAAGTAAGTAATAAAAATTGACATTTCATTGCTTATTTATATCAAATTTCTTAACTGCTTTATGATACAACCCAAACAGTATTCTATGTATTTACATCTATTAGCTTGTATCAACAATTATTTTCTAAATATTTGTAAATATTTTAAAATTACAAGAGAATTCTGCCATTTGGTATTTTTTTAAATTAAAATTTTCATTTCTATCTTAAATTTGTTTCATTTGTTTCATTTGTTTTTCGATACATTTCGTCCTAATTCAATGTGTGAGTGCTGTAAGTCCATCTTTACATTAAAAAAAAAAAAAAAAAAAAAAAAAAAAAAAAAAAAAAAAAAACCTTGAATGAATAAATATTACCAAAACGCTCTTCTTCTTTCAAAATGAAATGTGGAAAACTTTTATTGTAGTTTTTAGTTCTCTTAAGGGCTTAAGAATAAAGTGATGTTAATTTAAATATTATTCAATTTTCAAGCATATTTAGTACTGTTATATTTTCTAATAAATGAAAAACAACTGAGAAAACCACAAATGCATTTGAATTTTAAGTACGGAATATTTTTGAACCAGTTGTTAATGCTTTTAAAAAATTAAATGGTTTTTCTGCCATTTCATATAAAAGAAAAATCTATTTATTTCATTCAAATAACTTTACTTTTATATTTATTACTATTTACATTTCACTCGATATTAATTTTTTCATGCTGTAATTTTGAACCTTTTAAATACCTTTTCATAATAAAATGAAGAAATTCAACACTTTCTTTTAATGACAAAATAAGGATTCTCATTATCGAAAGTTTTAGTTTCTCAGAATCGATAAATTGATGCCGATTTTGAGTAATATTCAATTTTCAAGTTCTAGTGTTATCTTACTTATAAATGTGAAAGAAATAATAATAAAAAAAAGAGAACAGATATATCCTACGGCATTTCTTATTAATTTAGAAGCGAAAATGTTACTTTTTCGTAGTGTAATTAGCACCCTAGCATCTGAATGCACTGTTAGAAAATATACCTTTTTGAATTACTTAGATAAAAAAATGTTCCGTAAAGCTCTCGAAAACTTTTTTTGAACTCGCTTCGTATTTCAAGGCAATTGTTCCGGAATAGATAAAATTCGCAACAGAAAAATGACTTCCTTTTAACGATTGAGTGAATTTCTTTCATGAAAGTTTTTAACATTCAAGAGTAGTTGTAGAACAAATTTTTGTATAAATTAGGGTTGGAAGAAGCCATCCAAGAGCAAAGTAGTGCTATTTTAATTATTTATATGCATTTTTTTCAATTCAAAATTTCTATAATATGATTGTAAATGATTGTGTTTTCAGTAGAATTTAATACCTCAGCTAATGTATACCATTGAGAATAAGAAACTGAGTTTTAATTTCATCATTAACTCAAATTGTTACTTTGCAAAAAAAAGATTTTTGAGAGAGAGTGAAGAAGAAGGAATTAAAACCATTAAAACTCTTACAGTGGAAGTCGCATGGAGAAATTGAATTTGATATCTATTTTTAGGAATATGATTTCATACATTTATTCGATAATATTTTCCATGTGTCTAGCACTTGGTATTGCATTGATTACATTTAACAAGTCCGTTCATGGTATTCCTTTCATCTTACTGACTTAGAATCAGTCGAGTTCTAAAGGTTAATTCAAATAATAATACTGAATCTCTAATGTTATAATTCTTAGAAAATTAATGTCAAATAATTATGCAAAAGTTTTAAGATTTACAAGTCTCGAATTTCAATATCAGAAAGTTTTAAACTAAAAAAAAAATGATTTTCTGCTTCATTATATTTGTCCATTATCCCAACTAAAATTCACGACGAGCTTCCATGTGATTGTATCTTGTAGTTTTCATCTTTATTTTGCCCCGTCAGTAGAATTTCGGCACATTTAAGTACTTGCTACCTAATGTGTTCGTTCTATTCTCGCTCTTTTTACAAATGTAGCTCTTGCTTCGTCAGGCTGCGTGGACAACACACCCTCACCCATTCACATACACACATATATATATACATGCGATTTTTTCTTTAAGATCATTGCTCAGCAAGAAGTAAGAGGGGGATTGTTACAAAAACTTGGACAAATATGTAAATGAATAGAAATGCAGCATGTGATCACGCATTGCGTAATGCTAAAAGAGGGCGTCGACCTTCGTTCTTCTTGGATTATTAAACAGGTAATCTGTTACAGAAGGACGTTTTTCATTAGAGATTCCTGGAAGCGATGCGATTGGAGACAATATAAGCAGCTGTCATAGTTAGAGAGGGGAAAAATCATAGGGATGTTGTAAACTGGGTGGTCAGCTTGGAGAGTAGCTCTCCACCTATGCTGTTTTGACTTTACTGTGAGCAGGTATTCGGACCAGTTGACAAGAGAGAGTACTGTTACATAGTGAACAGGCTCGAAACGACCAAGACAAACCAACAATCGAGAAGATCTTCACATCATATGACGCACACTTATAGGGCTAACTGCCTCATTGTCCACCATTCATACACAGGCAGCACCTTCATTACGGGCTTCAGTGCCAGTCTGCAGCATCGCAAGGCGCCTGGCTGAAAGAAACTTGCCATCGCGGCTCCCATTACGGGTACTGCCATTCACATCCACTCACTGTCGCCTCCGTATAGAGTGGTGTAGCGCTCGAAGGGATTGGACTACAACCGATTGGATTATGTTTGTCTTTAGCGACGAATCTAGATTCAATCTGGGCAGTAATGACAATCGTGTACTTGAGTGGAGGTGAACATCTTAATCCTGCCTTCGTTATACAGCGGCACATCACTCCCACAACTGATGTGATGGTATGGGTTGCCATCTCATATGATACTCGGTAACCCTAATATTAATCCACGGTACCATGGTAGCCCAAAGCTACGTTCTTGACATTCTTCTGCCACATGTGTTGCCATTTGTGATAGGGCTCCCAGGAGCCCTTTTTCAACTGGAAAATGCTCATCCCCGCACAGCATGAGTTTCATTTTTCTCCTCCATATTTCCATCCTTGCCTGGCCAGCTTGATCCCCAGATTTATCACCGATCTTGCATATCTGGGATCATTTATGAAAGCATTTGGCCAACCTACGAGTTCGGTCGAATTAAAGGCGCGTTTACAAAGACTGTGGAACGCGGTGTCGCAGAACATAGTGCGGAATTTGTATGCCTCAATGCCTGACCGTATCTTATCATGCACTCATGCTAGAGGTTGACAAACAGGGCACTAAGACCTCCATTCATTTGCAATTTTTCTTACATTAATTGATAATTTTGCTTTGATTTTGTAATCACTTACTTACATTGACGTTGTACTTACGAATGTAGAACTTCGTTTTATTCTGACTTCTCTTTCTTGGTGCGTAGATATATATATATATATATATATACTTCCTTGTGTGTGCGTTATAGTTCCCAAGAAATTCTATGTTAATGTCATTAAGTTGTATTCTAATTTAAATATGTTTTTTTTAAAAAAAATAAGACTTATATACAGATTTATCAAAGAAAAAAAGAGAGATGTTGAGTAAAATAGATTGGTATTATGATTAAGCGAATCAAGCATGAACTCAAGCAAAATTTTCATTGTCTAAATATGGTGAATATTTGGTTGTACCCGACACAATTGAAGTATGAGTAATTTTTTTCAAAAAATTGTGGGAGGGGAGGGGCCAATGTAATTTATTTTATAGTTTACTTAGTAAACGTATATTTAAAATACATTCAAATGAAATATTGTTTCCATACCACAATAATACTTCTGCTGATGTTTTAAAATATTCAACTAAATAAATATTTCATTTTTTTCATGTTTACAGATTGCGAAGTAAAATAATTTTTTTATAAAAAAACAAGGAAAACTTCGCTGTTCAATTATTTTTTTCCTTTATTTTTAGTAGAATTATTTTATAGATGATTATAATAAAAATAATAAGACTTTCGACCACTTTTCCTATTTTTCGTATTAAAATTTAATAATTATTTATTCTTTTTCGTATTTTTCTTATAAATTTATGAATTGTAGCAAAATTTAAACTATATTTATATTGTTGTTTTAAAAGTCAGAATTAAAAAGATTATTAAACATCATTCACTAAAGAATCTTGACTTAAAGCAGGAAAATCAGATATCTGAGAAAAATAAATTCATAATAATAGTAATACATTAAGGATCATCGAGAATGCAATACCAAGAAGGATTTCAAAGCCAAATTTATCAGAGATAACCTACATTACAAATTATAAATGATTGGAAATACAGCCTTTTTGCAATGAAATCAATATTGCGTGTTTCCGCCACTGAAAGCAAGAACCGCCGTAACATGCCTCTGCATTGAAAGAAGCTTTGGTTGGATGGTAGATGCTTGGCTGCCCATGCTGACTCTACACTTAGTCAAAGCTGATATGGTGCAGCAGCTGGTGATGCATGTTGTGCTATTCATTCTTACACAATCGTGTTCCATAGGCGTTAAATCGGGAGAACAGACAGGTCAAGATAGCATTGCAATTTTGTTGGAGAAGATTGCATTGTGGCATGCAATGTTCAAGACTTCATTTAGTATACATTTGCTTTTGGAATGTGACCGCAGATAAGCTCTGAAAATAAGGGAGTGAAAAAGGCTTAAGAATATCAAAGATACAGCTTTGGCTAGTTACTGCATCGACAATGCTACTGGTAGTAGGGGAGTAGAATCCAATACCAACTCAAACTCTTATACCAGGTGCAGGACTATTATATGGATGCATGGTGAACAGCTAAGCAAACTCTCTCTCTCTCTCTCTTCTGTGCCTGAAGACTTATCCGATAATAATGGCATTCCAGGTAAAAGCGTGATTTGTCTGTAGAGACAATATTGTGTCTTTCGGTTGTAAAAGTCCAGAATTCAATGCACCAATGCAGGCGAAGACGCCTGTGGTTTTAAGACAAAGGTAATCGCAGCAATGGATACCTTATGGATATTCAACTGTTCTGAAATGACATCCAGAGGTTCGGTTTAGCTTAGTTTTTAAACGTCGCACTAGAAGCAACACGAGGGCTATTGCCGACGGACCTCGTAATTTTGAACCACGGTCAGGTGAAGAGGATGACACCTGAGTTGACACCCCCTCTCCTAACTTCCCCACAACGCCAACGGGAGGACTTTGGGTCCCGACAGACTGAACGTGCATCAGCCTCGGCTACACGGTGGGTCCAAAGCGGCCAAGGATCGAACCCATGACTGAGCGAAAACCGCCGACCACGACATCGAGAGGTACGGGCAGTTGTCGAATGTTATGCAACAGATCATAATCTTTGTGATATAATCACTATTGTGGCAGAGAAATTCATCAATATAAGGCGCATAATATTCCTAACAAATAATGTTGAAGCGATGTTGGGTAGTGTGTAAATGGTGAAGGTCAGCCAATCGACCCTTCCTACATCCAGCGAATGCAGATCTGCATCATTTTGCTTCTTTATATCAGACACGAACGCTGAATTTTCGGAAAGATAATAAGCATTTTCTATTGGTAACAGTTCTTCCTTGATTGGACTCAGAAACATAGTCGAATGACGCTTCTATTCTTCGAGACATACTAAAGCTGCATAATATTGAATGACGATGAGGCAACTTCCCTCAGTTCTGTCTCCATAACATCAAATTAGAAAATGGAAATTAACCCAATTAAATGGCAGAGTGTTGCTAAGTAGTAATAAAATATTTCATTAGTTAAAATATGATCGAGAGTTTTCGTTAAGCCAAAGTATTATTGTTTTGTGATATTGGTTTCTTCGTTCTGAAATTTTGTTTTGTTGAATAAACTATTCTTTTTTTTTTGGAAAAAAAAATTACCATTATATTCTTCGCAAAACTTCTTCAAGAAAATGCAGTTCTGTTTTCCATTTCATAACGTCTGTGGGTGGTGCTATAGGAGCCTATGCTGTATGTTTACGTTGAAATAGAATTGTTTGCATATTCAATCTCCATATATATAACATGGTTTGGATGCTTTCTTCATGGTGTTGCATTTTGGAGGGCTAGTAGAGTAGAAATAATAATAGTTTTATTACATTTTTTTTAAAAAAAATATTTTCCTTAATTCTTTTTGCAAACTAAATCTTTGCTAGGAACTTAATTTTTATTTGTGTTTAGTAATTCAAGTACGTGTATTTGTGCGCAAATTTCCGCATAAAATCTTAAAGAAAAAAAAAATGTATAACAAGATACGAACTGTTTCACACATTATCATATTTTAATATTATTTAGAGGAAAACAAAGCGATTTCATATTATAATACATAAAATAATAATTTGTAGATTTTCTCATTTCAGTTATTTAATGTCACTTAAATTTCAATGAATTCATATTTCACAAAGTGTATTGATATGTTCATTTTGAACATTAAAAAAATGGAATCATTTTGTGTAAATTAATGTCAATTAAGTTTAAGTAGAATATTGATCTAAGGATCTGATATTAGAAATCTGATGCAAAACTAATGCAATTTTTAATACACTTTTTTTTTCAAAAAGGGCAACACTTTGTTATGAGGTTGTCGAGGGTAGAATAATTACTCTTATTTCAATATGAAATTGAGATGCTAGTTATGAAGTTGTAAAAAAAAAGAAAACTCTGTGACTATTAATGCTCTCGTCCTTCTTTTACGCTTTAAAATAATTTTGATTTGCACTTTATAGATTTCTATATTCCCATTTAATATTTTGCACAAAACTTGTCTTTTTACAGATAATATGATCATTGTAGATAATAAGACCACTTTCTTGTTTTTCTCAATATATTTCTTTCAATCAAATTTTTCTTTCTTTAGCAAAAGGAACAATGTGCAAAAAACACAATTTTATTATTTTTATGAACATCATTTTACTGTTGTTTGAAATGAGACAAATGAAAATAAAAGAATGTATCCCAGTTTTATATTTTTTTGAATCTAATTGAGATACTAGATTCAAGAGAATATAAAGTTGGTTCGTTTGTTTATTTGATGACATATATATATAATGAAAAAGTACATAATAAGCATAATATTAAGTATAATAATCAAATTAATTCATTTGAAGGTATTACTGTTAAAGATAATACACTGTTAAACATAACAGCCATCAATAGCCATATTACTTGCAGTTATCAGTTTCCAAAAACACTGTGATTCATATATGAACCGTAGATAATTTGTGAAAATACATCGTGTATTACTGAACAGCTTTTCAAACTTAACAGAATCAACAATGCATTATGTTTCTCAGATTCCTTATACATCTTCACAAAAAGTAAACTTTCCAGATCAAAATAACAACAACTGTTTCAAGCAGTCATACGATCAATGATGACCTCTATATCAGAAATGATTGTAATGCAAATCCTGCTAAGTGCAATTCTATAGCCTTTTTAAACTTCCTTTTAAAATTGGTAGTGTCATATATTGGATAACTTTGAAATTAATACTGAAATCATCAACTAACCGTAGTACCCTCAGGTATTTATATAACTTTAGAAAAGTTTTTTTTTGTATATAACTTTCAGTAATTTGTGTCCTATGCTGAAATTCAAAAAAAGTTAATAAATTAATGTAATAAACTTAAAGTTCCTTACTTATTAACTTTTATAAGCTGTACTTGTGAAGCGTATTAAAGAGGGTAAAGAGCATAATGTATATACATTTAAAATGTAACATGTAATATTTTTCTGGGTTTCAATTTTTAAAATATGTATTTGAAATTTGATTCTTTATTTTTCTGATTTTACCATTAGAGGGTATTAAATAATAAGAAATAAAAAATGGAAAACAATTTTCCGAAAAGATGCTAACTCAGCAAAGCAAAAATTTTTTCCAGGTCGTTTGACAATGTGTGTAGCATTTGTTTCTCGTAAAAAATTTAAATCATTCATCTAACATTTTCTTAAAAATATCCCAATGTTTATTTAGTGTTTCTCTAAGAGTTTTTTTTTTTTTTATTTACTTCTGAATTAATTTGAAAGAATAACACAATGGATGATTCAAATTCCTTTAAAAGCCTTTGTAGATTCGTTTTGTGATTCATGAGGTATTTTCTTTTCAATTTCAAAAGAAAAAAAGTTATACAGATAAACTATTTTTTTTTCTATCATTCTCATGAAATGTTCTATAAATTTGTGTTGCCTTAAAATAACAATATGTTTACAAAGCAGCATTAACATATTGCTATTTTGAAATGTTTTAAAGATTCTTTATATTTAAAATGTAAATTTCACCGTAACAGTCGCAAAACTTATATATACTCTTAAAGAATTCTTTATTTAGATAAAGGTTTCAGTATTTTTAATTCATTCGAGTAGCATTATATAAAGTGAAAGGTTGAAAAGAAATAAATGCTTTTAGGGCACTTTAGTTTGGTGTTTTTCGTAATCTGTGAGATTATGAACTAACGGAATAGTTACCATTGAGAATCTAATGTGTAATTTTTCTAGAATATGTTGAGTAGCAATGGCGTGCTTTTCTTATGAAATAAAAAAGTTTCATTTCTAGTTAGTACTACGGGACTATAAAGTTTCATATAAATTAATATTACTGAAAGATAAATTGCTTAAATATTTCCAATTTCATAATAATGGAAACTTGTTTAATTTTAAATATATTATTAGCCACCTAAGGGCCCAATGTGTTTGTCAATGACAAAATGGTCAATTGAGCAGCTTTCATACTTTTATCGTAAGAGTTTGGCGTACTTGTTTCATGACTGGTTTTCCTATTAATGAACTTAAGTTTCAAGAAAAAATTTTCTTAAAAATTTTAATGCATAACAGTTTTTGAGTACATTTTAATGCAGGTTTTACCAGTATTGAATTTAATTCTTAAAAAAATATGACATAATAAAATATCCTACATTTTTTTTCAACGGATTAAAATAAAACATAAATAAAAACTGATTCATTTTCTAACAGCAATTAGCTTAAAACATAATCAATGTATTAATTTATCATTTCCTTTAATTTTAATACATGAAAAGATTATATTTGTCACCGCTTCAGTATTGCCTCGTTTTCTTTAATTCTTATGTTTTAATTGAATAATTTAGTATTTATAAAAAAAAAGTTATCGCCTTTGGTGGAGAAATCTGTTCTTTACAAAGTACTTCAAAATAGCTTTTGTGTTATGTTCTGTTTTGATGTGATCTCTCGGATTTGAATGATTTTCAATATTTTAATGATTTGTGCAACACACATATATGTCAGTACAGGAAATCGTAGCGTAACAAAGCCAAGCTAAGTTTGAAAAAAGTGTTGGAATAGAATTTCAATTAAAGTATAATATATTTATTTATTACGTTTATACACTTTAAATAATATTTATTCTTAGAAACATACTATCGCTTTTGAGGGTAAGTTAAGTTTTTTTATTATATTTATACACGAAGCTTGAACGAAATATGATAGATTCTTGATTATAATTATTGTATTTGTTTATTTACACAACTGATTTATTTTGGAAATTCTCATTGTTCTTGAAATTTATGTGTATTTCCTATGTACTGCATCTTTTTTCTTGCTTCCAGATGTTCGCGCACGGAGGTTTAAAGCAGACGGTGATCCTAAAGGGGACGATGTTGAAGTAACGAGGCTTCATTGTTTTGACCTTCGATCTTGCAACTTCAATCTCTTCTTAAAGATGAACAGACGTCTTTAAGAACATTGCCTTGAAGAACATAGCTTTCGTTTTCACAATGAGGTGAAATACGCCATGATATCCTTGCGTCAATAACCACTACTGTATTTCTTCACCTACTGATTTGCTCAGCTAGTCCCTCATTGGATCAAGTCCGTGGAAAAGCTTGAGGACTGCGTCGTAATTTAAATTATAAAATTTTTCGGGGACACGTGCAACTTTTAGATGCAATAAATTTGTGAAATCCAAGTGGAAAATAAAAACATCGTGGTCATGGAAGCAACTTTTCAATGACGCTTTCTTTATTTTATATTATGTGAGATCTTAATTTCAACAAATATTCAGAATAAAAGCTTAGTAAGGTAATTATTTCTTATGCACAGATTTATGAAAATATAAGAAGTAACTACACACACACACACACATATATATATGTAATGTCCGGGTATTCATAATGATCAGCACTTCGGTTTATTCGACGCTGTTTATTCTTATATATAGCGATAAATATGTACAGGCAATTGAATATAGCTAATTGAGAAAAGCTTAAGTATAGTTCATAATACAGATATACGAAGACATTTCATTTCAGTCAGGTTGTGCCCCATGCACTTATTCGGTAGAAGTTTATAGCCACAATATCACAGACTCACCTGTGTCTATCACAGAGTTCCGTAATGACGTCTTCACGCGTAAAGAGTTTCCTCCAACTTAGTGGAATGTTCTTCTGCAAGTAGCAGCGCCCTCTGGTGATGAGACGTTCAATGGCCGCATTCTGGACGATAAGTCAAGTTCCTTCTCCGCTTCCCTCCACATTTTTGTTGTATGTTTATATATATATTCATGACTTTCAGAAACATTGCAATAATGTATATAATTTTTATTATAAACACCATCCAGTATACATTACAGTGTTCTAAGAAATTATAAAACCACAAAAGAATTTGAGCATTTCTGAAAAAGACACACGAACATTTTAAGCGCGTGTATTTCAAATGGGTAGAGAAATAATTTATGTACTGATTGAAACTTTAGGAATTAATATAAATTTTTATAAGATCTTATTTTTCTAAAAAGCGGATAAAGTGGTTGAGAAGTTATGAGATTGTATATAAGCAACATAATTATTAAACTGATTTCAAACATATGGTCCTCCATAGTGTAGAGACAAGTAGCAACTTATAAATTTGAGATGATCACTTACAAAATGATAAACGGAGCAGGTGGTGTCTTGATAATTCCGTTTTAGAAGTTTTATATGAGCTCTTTGACAGAATTACACTTGAATCTTAAAAATATCTAAAAGTGATAAAAAGTATTTGAGGCATATTGGCTCTGAATTACGACTACCTACATTTCCTTAATTTACTATAATATAATTCCTGGATCTTATAAATATACGTGAATGGTTTGAGACGGATTTAAATTCGGAGTTAGTCAGTGCAATTATGCTGAAGAAAGGAAATCAGAGTAAATGTTAGCAATCAGAGGTAGAAATAATGGTAGAAAAACAAAACCTGTTTTATATAGATTTGACAACATTATGAAACAAGGATACATATACTAGTACTGAAAATGAGATTAAAATTGATTACAATGCTTAAAAAATGTATTATAACTCTTATTGTAAAATTTCCCTATAAATCAGAAGGGTTAAATTTTTTCTCTCCTTTTTTAGGAGTCTTCTTAACGAAAAATGTAAATAAAAGACAGAAAGCAGAAATTATTTTTAACCTGTTGGGAAAGAAAAAGTCCAATATTATTTAAACAGAGGAAAAGTTAACATTCATATGAGTTTGGGTTGATGAGTTTCCGATGCGACCTAAATGTAGCACTAGCATGCTAATACACAGTGACAGTTCATAGTGATATCTTTCACTATATCATACGTAACATTTTAGGATGACGATTTAATTAGTATACGTTTTAACTGTTTTAAGCGAGATGTATAGAACAACCTTCCTGAAAATTGACAAAATATAAAAAAAAAAAAATGTTTTGTTGCAAAATACTTTCATTTGAAATGTTTGACGCCATTTCATATCAACCAAGATAAAAACTCAACACTAAAAGACTCTACTCCGTTATATTCAACAATAAAACAGTGGGTTTCTGGATTCAAAAAAAGGAAATACGTGCACTGAAGATAAATTTTGCTCCTGATGCCTTGTTGAGGTGATGACTGCTGAAATTAGAAAACAAATCTGTATTATCGGACTGGAAGATAATATAATAAAACTCACTATGATAGATGAAACTGTTAAAATATGAAAAAATCGTGTAGGTAACAACTAACATGATATTTTGTGTATGCAGAAGCTCTGCGTGAGGAGAATGTAGCGTTTGTTAACACATGAGAAAAAACTGAATTGAAAGGATGTTTCTTCTGAGAATGTAGCACTTCACAAGCTTGCGAAATTTTACGTCGATTCATAACTATGGATGACATATATAACATCACTCCTAAAAGTAAAGAACATTCAAAACGAATGAATAAACTTATGAACCGACCCAGAAAAATATATTTAATACTTTATAAGTCAACAAGTTTATGCCGTTTGTTTTCCTGGATGAATTCATCGATTGCCTTGAAAACTTGAAAAGGGTAAAAGTATCCTTGGGGAATACTTCGTGAACTTATGTTTGAAGAAGTTTAGATAAAGCAACCATATATATATATATAGGTTTCATCATGACAATGCACCTGCATATTTGTCAAACATAGCAATGGCTAAAATCAAAGATTCTTCCGCCGTATTCGCCACATTGAGCATCTAGCGAATACCACCTATTTATTAACCCCAAAAACTAACATATAAACAATGAATTGATAGTAACGAGGAGGTTACTGATGCTGTAAATTGGTACTTTGAGGAACTCGACGAATCGTTTTGTAAAAATACTCTTAATAAGTTAGAGCACGGATATGAAAAGTGTATGAATCTTTGACGATACAAGTATTACGTTCAGAAGAAAAAGCAAAAAGATTTAAAGAAAAGGAGTTTTCTTAAGCAAACCACAAACTTATCAACCCACTCTCATATATCATAATTTATAAAAAGGATAAGTGAAATTATATACATTATAACTTTTATATATATAAGTTAAATTAATATGAAGTAGCAAAATCCATAGTCTTATGGGAATTTAAAACAGCATTTTTAAAATTTTTTAAAAATAAAAAAAAAAAAAAAAAAAAAAAAAAAAAAAACTATCAGTATACTTTCAGACTAATGATACATTTCGGCAGTTTGCTACCCGATTCACAAATAGCTGAAAGTACCACTTGCACTTAAAGTGAGGATCAGACTTCGAAACATTACAGGATAAATTATTCCAAAATTCAGAAAAAAGAAATTGCATCTCGTGTAAGCGTAAAGCAAGGGAAAAGTTGGCTGAAACATTCAGAATTAGGGTGAGGAATCGGTTTGTATTACGCTTCACGTAATAAAAATTGAATTGAAAACACTAACTGTAAAAAAGTGATACATATATATACCTAAGGTGATTTTATCTAATGAAAAAAAATACATCATATGTATATTGTGTAAGAGGAACTATTATCATGCATAAATCTGCGGAGTGTAAATGTTCAAATGTTTATGAGCAAGTACAATTTGTGAGAAATAATAATGTGTTAACAGATTAATGAATCAAAAGAGTAATAAGTACTAATCGAACTATCCATACTTTATTTCAAAAAAAAAAAAAAAATCAATGCAAAAAATGAATGAGTATGAAAAGCTTACCTTGATTTTTTCTTTACAACATATTTAAAATATGCAAGAGTAAGACGGACATTCCCTTCTTTTTCACTTTACTATTGTTCAGCTCTTTTTCAGGTTTCTATTGTTTTTGTTGATTTAAATATAAAATATTTTTAATTAAAAAAACTAAATTAAAAAATTAAAAAATTTGTTAATTTAAATATAAAATATTTTTCTCAAAATGCTTTTAGACTGTTTACACTAGATGAAAGATGAATTTTTTCAAAATTCTAAAACTTTAAAATAAGCAAGGAAACATCAATCTGACTATCAAAATTAATCAAAATAATAAATTTCTATAAATAAGCAATACAGTACTAATGTAATAAAAAATATTAAAAATTAACGGCGGTAACAAAAAAAGTTAATTTCAAAATCATATCAAAGTTTTGATATATTTAGATTCCTCGTGTTTTAAAGTTCCTAATGTAAGCATTAACGCAATTGTCTCAAAATATTTTCGGAAATTTTCCTAGATCAAACACATCACTAGAAGTTGCAAAGTTTTAAAGGACCATATACTAGAGCATAATATTTAATTATTTATTAACTTATTATGAGATGTTAAAAAACTGTAAAATGTTACGAATCGCTTGCGCAAAGTGAACTAGCGAATGACCCTTGATCGGTTTGTCCAGAATATATCTAAGACTTATTGTTGAATTGGAACGAAATTTCGAACATAGACTCTTTTATACTTAATGCTACAGAAGCTTTGGTGTCCTCTAATCAGAAAGTTCTTTTTAGAAGTCAATTATTCATATTGATAACTGATTAATCGATATATCAATATCATAATTACTTTTATTAGATAATAGCATTGACAGCAATTATGTTAATCTATAATAAGAATCGCAAAAAATATTAAGATTGTGTCATTCTTTTACAAAAACACTTTACTTTAGATACAAGCACTCGAGTCACTGGAATAGGTTAAGAGCCAGTGAAGAAGACAGATTAAATGCCTGTAATGTGTGAATAGGAGTTTCCTTATGTCACGAATATTGTGAAGCCTCCAGCTAGGAAATCAACAAGCTAATAAAAAGATACAAGAAAGACCTGCCTAAAAGATTTTTTTTTCGCAGGAGCCAACGAAATAGGGCTGTATGCGCTTTTACAACTTCGGTTTTCGTTTCCTCCAGTAACAAAGAACCTCCTGAAATTAATTCAAGTTAATTTGATGATTCACTATCAGGAAAAGATTGCTAGTAATCGAACTGCGCCCAAATCGCTATCGAGCGTATCTCTCTGCGGAAAAGAGCGAGAAAAAAACTTTCTCTGGAAGTTTCATTTGAAAGAAAAAAAATCATCGAATTTCGATTGCAAATTAAAGTAAAAATACTGATTTAGTATGGTTAATCCATTGAGAATTAAATAAAAAAAGAAATTCTATGTTTTCAATGGTTTTTTTCCTTCACCTGGCGAATTTTAATCTTGCGATAAAAAATTTGTATCGAAGAATTTTTGTTTGCGACACAGTTTTAAATCTGTACTTTGTGTCACTTTATTACAGAAACTCATTTTTTTTTTTAAAAAAAAATGCTTGGATTTTTATTGATTTTCTTTCTTGAAATTAAACGTTGTTTGACTTAATTAATCACGGTCTAAATATTAAATAAAGTGCATGCTATATTTTGTGCAGTTTTCAGTTTCATAACGATTTTATTTTAGAACACTTCTCTTCTGATAATCCTTACGTTTTTAATCATTTTTTGCAACCCTTCAAATAGTTTAGTGGCCTATTTTAAATATTCTTATAAGTCCCGAACTTATGTTATATACTACATTTTTTAACGATTAATCTCTGTTAATCCATTTGGGAGTTTTAATTTGATAGAGAAATTGATAATTTAAGTGACCTATAAATTATGAAGAATAAATATGCAGGTTTTCTTAGTGATTCATTTAAAAATAATAAGCATCAGTACAACTATTTTAGATTACCGTTCGATTAGTTTTCTTAATAACATTTAATTAAATTTTGTAACAATATTTCATTGAATAAAACATACCTAATAAACCTAGCCATATATTTATTTATTTTTCAATTATGAAATTCAAGCATTGAATAAACTATTAATTTTTGTTTGCATTTTATTACTGTAATGCATGACAGCAGAATAAACAAAGCCTATTAATATGTCAGGTAAAATAAACAAAACAGACTGATTTATTAATAAACTTTACTTATAAAATTTCTTTTAATTCATTTGACACACACACACACAC
>BMAW01105554.1:0-13885 GCA_019974015.1 Nephila pilipes
GCCCCTAAATGCCCACAGTGTAGCTGGGCTGATTCACATTAAGTCTGTAGAGTCTATAGCGTTAAGACAATGTTGTAGAAGTTGAATTACAAATAGTCTCCGTAACTTTGAGGCTCTAAATTGTCGTATAGGAGTCTTTCGTCAACATGTCTCCTGCTGCTGCATACTACGCTGTTAAAATTTTATAACGCTGACATTAAAAATGGTTCCCATTTCCATAAATGTTCTAAATGGAATGATTTTAAGGAAAACTGAGCTGGAGCCATTCAAATATTTAGTTGTGACGTTTAGTTCTACTTTTTCCTATACCCTAGCGATCTTTCTCCATTTTTGATACTCCTTGTCAACCATTTTTACCTTTTTTCAACTTCACGTCTAGACCACAGTTTAATCTTGTTTGGCGCAGCATAGCCATATCTGGCTCTTGCGGCAGTAAACTTTACATTCACTCACTCTACTTTTTCCTATGGCCCCCGTTTAGAATGACTTGGCTCTATAGCCATAAATACTAATTGTCGCTCCCTCCCTATTTTCAGATGTTGCAAGTTGGATTAATCGACCAGATCGAAGCTATGCGTTTTCGTCTGGAGTTAATGTTTCGAATTTCCTTCAAAAGGATAGACAGCTGCCCATTGACGAAGGGGACTCTGGGATATTTCTGCCATCGCATAACAGGTTATTCACCAGAGGTTTTGGCTCGAAGAGTGATTTGAGTAGCCAACCGGAATCTTCTGCATCTTCGACCTCTTCAAATGAAACGCCAGAATTTAAAAGTTCGAGATTTGGAAGACGTTTTCTAGTTAAAGAGCAGTCTGTTCCAAATGCTGATGTACACCAACTTCTGACCGATTATGGGAACAGGAAGCTGACTGCAAGTAAAGGTTGGTAAAAGTTCGTGGCAAGAAATTCTTGACTTCTGTATGTCTTATCGTTACATTACCTTTGTTTATTTCAGCAATGCAACAAACGGTCAATGGTATACGGACGCCCAATACACTTTGGTCTGGATTTGGTTTCTCGAAGTCCATGCCGGATTTTTCCGATAGAAGACGATCGGCTGCAAATTCTGGATCAATATCTGAATTTCTAGAGGTAAATTAATATTGTACAAAAAAACATAAGTTGTGAAAGATGTTTCTTAAGATTACAATTAGTGTTCTAAAAACTTGGTATTTGATTTCATCCAATTTATGGAATAGTGATAAATGTTTAAAATTCCATTCTAACATTGGACATTATACGAGCACATTAAAGAAATTTCTAAGAATAGGTTTTGAGATGGAATTGGGTACTAAATGCAATTGGGTGGATATTATGGCTACAAAAGTGTTAATGTTAAATATAACCCAAGCAGAGCAATTTCGCGCGCATTCATTTATCCAAAAGAATTAAAGCTGTTCATGACAAATCGCAGGTTATAGTATCTTAAATTTTTTTTTATACTGTCAAAATTTAAATTGAAAGTGGTACTAATTTAAGTTTCAGACTCCTTGAATTCTACTTAAATGTAGAAGGAAACTTTTTTTTTTTTTTCTGCAGGCAGGCAACGGAAATGCTTCAGACGCGGAAACAGCCTCTACGACAACCTGGAATGATTCGGATGTAGAGGAAAAAACGGACAGTCCATTAGAACAAGGTTAGTTTCTGTATTGACTTTCGTTTCATCTTATCTAAACAACATGGGAAATTACTAATTAGATTAAAATTTCGAAATGCTATTTCATATCCTAATTAAGTTAGATTCTAGTGGCCTTTATAAATATGAAGTTCGCATTTCTAGTAACATCACCATTCGCTTTGAGTAACTTCTGGGAAAATGTCACTCGGATGCCTCCAATCAACTATGGATCCATCAACAACCTGGAACAATTACTGCGTCTTATAGACCTAGAAAAGTACAACGATGTATTTGTACATCATGAGGTAGGTTTCATTTAAAATCTTATACTATATCTAATTGTACTAATTCTTGTGAATTTTCATTTCCCTTCGCTCCAATCTGTAATGAAATTTTTAAGTTTCTTCCTGTATGAATATGGTTAAAATCTGAGATGCACATAACTATGCAATGCGTTGTAATTGTTTCTATTTTGTATTGGTAAAGTTAGATTACATTTGCATACAACTGCCTACGGTAACCTGGTGAAATAATGACGAGCGATGTGTTGGGTTACTCGTTCTAAATTGCATATTGAGCTACTTTAATCTTTTAAACTAGGTCTGCTAAAAATATACTTCAATTAAGCATAGACGAGAGGAAATATGGAGAATAAATTCGTCAGGTATGATATTGTTAGTCTATTTCTATCTAGTGTAACCGCTGTAGGCTAATGGTTTCGAATTCATGGCCAACGGTTTTAGTTGAATCGCGACCTCGAAGACTTGGCTTCTCCAGGTAAGTACGGGCATCCTGACTCCGAGGAACCCTCGTGATCTTTTCTTTCCCATGGGGTTTACTGTAAATGCGGGTGACGCACCTCCGGGTTACCTTAGCGATCCTTCTCTATTTTCGACCCTTCTTGTCAACCAATTAGTCTTTTTTCCAATTCTTTTGCGTCTAGACCACGGTTAAAATCTTGTTTGGCACAGCATAGCCACATCTGGCTCTTGCGCTAATAAACTTTACATTCACTCACTCACTTTCGTTGAATCGGGGGTTCGAGCCTTGATGCGTGGCCGTGGTAGCCCAGTGGTCATGGTTTCGGATTCGTGGCGGGCAGTTTTCGTTCAGTCGCGGGTTCGATCCTTGGCCGCTAAAGACCCACCGTGTAGCCGGGGCTGATGCACGTTAAATCTGTTCGGGGCCCCAAAGTCCTTCCGTTGGCGTGGTGTGGATGTTAGAGGGGGTTCCAGCTCGGGTTTTGTCCTCGTCACTTGATCGTGGTTCAAAATTACGAGGTCCGTCACCGAAGTCTTCGTGTTGCTTACAGTGCGACGTTAATAAAACCAAACTATTTCTATCGAGTAGAAAAAGCTTTAGAGTTTAACATTATTTAATACATATAATGCATGCAAAATGTAAAGATCTGTCAATACGGACGCAAATGCGACGTTTAGTGAAGAGTTTAATTTTTTCGAAGTGGCAAATACTCATCGGATTAGTCTATTTTCTTTTAGATTGACCTGTCCATATTCTTGACGCTGAATGAAATAGAACTTCAACAACTAAACATAAGCTATGGAGCTCGTCGCAAAATGCTAGCTGCGATAGCTGGTAAGTGTACGTTAAACATGGATTTTGAAGACTATTTACTAAAAGGCTTCTCTAACCATAATTTTCTCTTGCAGCTGTTCGTGAACAAAGGTTGGGTGACTGGTCGAAACAGTTCAGAGCTGCTCCTGGTGCTGAGCGTAGAACGTGCTACCGTCGATATGCTGATTCGTCTGCTCCAGATGGAAATAACGACAGAATGTAACTCTAAGGATACCGAAATCGGCCATTTTCAATATTTTGCTCTTTTGAACTGAAGATGTTTCTGTTGGTTTAGTTAATCCGTTCATAGTTCTCCATAAATTCTGACCGATAGGATCTCTTGATAGCTGTATCACTTCTGCTCTCAAATGAATATAAAGCTTTATTTCTCAACATCCAAAGTTTTATACCGAATGAAGTTAAGTTGCTAAAAGCAGCAAGATTATTTTATTTTTGAAACAATCTTAGTGTTAGACCAGTTTCTTGATGTTGCAGTTCAACTTTAAGTTGCATAAGAGCGTTAGAATAACCGGTAAATAAATGATCTCTTTTTATAGACTTATTAAAACCAGACATTGCTGTTTCTTGCATGTACATTTTAAAAACTAAATTACAACTAAACATCCTAATCTCCAAATTTAACAGTTTTAGCTTTTAATTAATAATACTGACTTCGCGATCAAGTGGAATGTTTTTTAAGAACTCCTTTCCAATGTAACAAGCGATCGCAAAAAGTATTGAATTCTATAATCGTGTTCTAGTGTTAAGCGTTTATTTACTTTTAAGGTAAAAATGTTTTTCCCTACTTGACAACGTTACGATTTTTTGCTTTATAACAACGTCCATGAGACATTTGTTCTTGTTTAAATGTTTTACAAATGGTTCCTAACTTTTAAAGTTCTTGGCTCAAAGACCGATTACTTCCTATATTGGTTAGAACAAAAAGAGCCTCGGTTTTTTCTTAAGTCTTCACAATGTTGACGTCACTCCCTTAGTGATTTCATTTTCCATTGTTCCCACTTTATAATGGTTGTGTTAGAACTTTTATCGATACACGAAGGGTAAAATGATCAAAGCAAAATTTCTAATGTTCCCACGCGAGTTTCTGACTTTCAATATCAGACTTCTTTTTTTCTGAGCATGAATCAACATCCTATAAAAATTTTTTGTAATGTGCCAAATTTTACTACAGTAATATTTTATGATTCTGAGAACATAAAATGTTTTACCAGCAGTTTGAATGCTTCAATAAAGTTTCATTTGAACATTTTGTGTCTGTATCATTTGTTTGGAGAATCTGATTCAATTTTTTTTACACTTCTCTATTGTATTGTATGGTTTCAAGGTTTCAACTGATAAGTCTACAAAGTTGAAACGGTCACGATGTTCTAACAAGTTTTTCTATATCATTGTATTAGTCTATGGGATAATTTTGTGCTCTGAAACACTTAATGAAAATGGAAAGTAGCCCCATAACGCGACAGCGTTAAATCGAGAATAATTATACTTTTCGAAACTAATGTACATATGGTTGAAATTTAATCTGTAGATTAAATGAATTTATCTTGATACTAAAGCGAAATTTTGAAAACGTAAAGTCTTAAATTATTTTTTTTTAAAGAACATTACAGTAAATTTAAAATATCATTTTTGTTATATGTGCTCGCTACCCAATGTCTTTAAGAACATTACAAGTTTCACTTAAGTTTATGGAAGTGTATATCGGGAACATGCAGTAAAATTTTAGATTAATTTATACAGTAGACAAAGATTTTTAAACTATGTACTTTTAACATTCCAGTTTTCTAAGCCTTGCATGATTAAATGAAATCATGCTCCAGAAATTTTTATTGGCTCTCCAATTTTGTCTTGATATTGTATAGCCTTAAAGACAATATAAAATTTCCCTGTCGAGGAATTTATAGCATTTACTGGTTTTGTTCCAAATTCTTAAACAACACCCAGCTTTGATACTTTACCATTATTAATGAGAATACAATAACATAAACGTAAAATAAAAGTCTAAATCTGTACAAATGTTATTTTGAGAACGCGACCATTCATTATGAAAGCTTTCGTTCCAGTTCTGTGCATTCCGAGGAGAGCGCTTTTTAAGTATGTGGAAGGCCTCTAAATATTGGACAGTCTCTACAACGGCCACTGGTAGATTGCATATGAATGCTAGTCTTTACTGTTTCAGCTCTTTGTTCTCACTCCGATTCTCCGGAAGAGCAAAAATCATGAGTTAATTTGCTGAAGGGTATTATTTTGCTAACAGTTTGTACAGAAGAGCGAGCTGGATAGTGTTCACAGTATGCGACAATCGGTCTAGATTCATCCGGGTAGTTTACCCGTGCTTATTTCCTGCTAGGTTAAGTGGCGGGCCGACTGCTTTCGTCTCGTTGTATTCAAGCCTTGATGCTTTTAAAACATTGGCCTTTTACACCAAATTTGAATTTTTAACTTTTAACCAGTATTACTACTTTGTATTACCTGTTTAAAAAAACTATACATTTTAATTTATTTTAACAAATGTTTGGCGCAGCATAGCCTACCTTGGCTCTTGCGCCATAAAATCTCGGTCACTCACTCAAGCCTTGATGCCACTAAAGACCCGCTATGTAATCGGGGCTGATGCACGTTAAATATGTCGAGGCTCAAAGTGTGGTGTGGAAGTTAGAAGAGGAGATGCCAGCTCGGATGTCCTCGACAGTTTCAAAACTACGAGGTCACGTCTAGACCACAGTTTAATCTTGTTTGGCGCAGCATAGCCATATCTGGTTCTTGCGCCAATAAACTTTACATTCACTCTCTCGCTCAAAACTACGAGGTCCTTCGCCAATGGACATCACATTGCTTGTAGTTCGACGTCAATAAGACCAGCCAGTCAGACTGCTTTTGTCATTGAAACACTTGCCGATGAATACAAATCTCTTATACTATGTTATCTTGTTCCCATGCGCTTCATTATGTGTCCCATACTTTCCAATTTTCCTAGGATATTGCTCTCCATAGATCTTTCAACTGCAAAAATTGTTATGGATTCGCACTTCCCAAGTATGTGATATATCATGCATAATGCGATGTCAATGAACGCTGAAATATTTCTGAAACACCTTAGTGGCTGCGGTAACCTAGTGGTCATGGTTTCGGATTCGAGGCCGACTGTTTTCGTTCGGTCGTGGGTTCGATCCTTGGCCGGACCCGTGTGGTGACCGGGAATGACAGAATAGTCTCGCTGTAGCTCATGCATGTCGTAAAAGGAGACTAAAATGGGTACCCAGCGTCTGGGGGTATAGCCGGGCACCCTGCCCCTGGGGATTATATCAGGGGACCTCGGGGACTTGCCTTCTTCAGGCAAGTACGGGCATCATGATCCCGAGGCACCTTAGTGATCTTTTCTTTCCCATGGGGTTTACCCCTCAGGGGGCTCATCTACCTGA
This sequence comes from Nephila pilipes, assembly GCA_019974015.1. Lineage (NCBI taxonomy): Eukaryota > Metazoa > Arthropoda > Arachnida > Araneae > Nephilidae > Nephila > Nephila pilipes. The sequence goes on from BMAW01105554.1 coordinate 6,637, forward strand.
GATGAGTACGGGCTTCACAACCCCGAGGTACCTCAGTGATCTTTGTTTTCCTCTTCTTCTCCCCCCTCTTTTTTTCCTGTCATGTGTTTTGCTTTGGGGGGTTTTCCGCTTGATATTTTGTGATATCAAGCGGAAAACAGTTTTTACTAACTCTGTTTCATATTAACTATGTGTGTGTGTTAATACTTGTGTTAAAAAAACATAAAAATTGAAATAAAAAAAAAATATAAAAATATTTAAAAATAAAAAAAAAATATTTGTGGTGTCTCTACTAAAACACTAAAAGGCCGACGGCGTATCAATGCCGATTTCCTGCATGCCTAGCTCTGGCAATACGGGGCCCCAGTACCCCTCATGCGGAGGTACCTAGTGGGAGACCGCATGGGCGTGATTGGGAAAGGCCCTGGTTAGAGAAGGGTGTGCGAGGAGAGGAGTTGCGTGCGTCGTCGGTAACAGTTTCGGAATGTCATCCTTAAAATGTTCCCAGAGGGAGAGCCTTGGTTGCGTGTGGCTGGATGGTGTGACCTCCCTCCCATTGCGAGAAATCCTCCTCGGCTTCGGCCTTAGACCTGTGCCTCTGCCTGGGCACGTAATGGGGCAGGTCACATTGTCCGGCTGGAACGAATCTCTCCGGAGGTTACTCGTTTCCACGTTAGGAAAGGGTGGGGAGATGGGTCTGGCGGGGACCCATCGAACTAGAAGTCTGTCCGTGAAATCTTTTTTTTTTCTAAGGCACTATGGCAACAAATAAAATGATATCAGATTTGGCTCCCAAAGCTATTAAAAAAAATATTAAAACTAAAAGTGAATCATGGGCAGATCGTGTTGAGCGGCATTCTGAAAATGAAAATTTAGAAAAAGACAAATGTACAGAAACTATTAATTTTAGATTTTTCTTAATAAAAAGAGAGACTGAAACTTTCTCTACCATATCTCCCTTTTTAATTCAAAAGGGAATTCAAGGTATGGTAGGGACTGTTAAGGATATTAAAAAACTACGTTCTGGGGACTTATTAGTCGAGGTCTGTAACTCAAAACAAGCACAGCTTGTAATGAGTATGAAGACCTTAGGACCATATCCTGTAGTGACTTCACCACATAGAAACCTGAATTACTCTCGTGGCGTGGTATCCTCAAGGGATTTGGAAAACGTGTCGGAGGAAGAGATCTTGGAGAATTTGCAGGACCAGCTGGTTTGTGGTGTCCGGAGGATTACGATTAGGAGAGATGGTAAGGTGCTTAACACCCAGCACCTCATCTTAACCTTTTCGACTCCTACCCTGCCACAAACAGTTCAGGCCGCATATCTCCGACTCTCTGTCCGACCATATATTCCAAACCCACTGAGATGTTTCAATTGCCAACGATATGGCCATTCCAAGAACGCGTGTAGGGGACAGTTGACGTGCGCTCGCTGTACAGCAACAGGACACGAAAGTGCTTCCTGTAACGCTGCAGAAAAGTGCGTCAACTGTCAGGGCAACCACCCTGCATACTCTCGTTCTTGCCCGAAATGGACCGAGGAAAAAGAAATTTCTACGGTGAAGACACTGCAGAATTTATCATATCCCGAGGCTCGCCGCGTAGTAGCTTCCCGTACCCCAGTACAGGGGAAAAGCTACGCTACGGCAACCCAGACAACGAAAATATCCAAGTCAACCCAATTTCCTGAACCTGTTCCTCCTTCTAAGAAACCGCAACCAAAAAATAAGACTTCATTACCTAACTCTAAGGCTCTGCAAACAAAGAAAACTTTAATTATTCAAAAAAACCCTTCCTCTGCAAAGGCTAATCTGACTAGGCCATTGGCCAGGTCAAAAGCTTTGCAGAGGCAAAAATTAAAACTATCCGCGAAGAACAGCGTTCCTCGCAAAAAAACGAGGGTCATTGACGGGGATGCGGTGATTTTACACCCATCGCCCGAAGATTATGACTCCATGGGGGTCCTGGAAACGGGACCTTCCACTTCGAGTGCGCCCATTTAATGGCCTTTGTTTCCTGGAACTGCCGTGGTTTACGACCCAGACTAGAGGATCTCAAATCCATACTATCTACGCACCAACCTGTCTGTGTTGCTCTTCAGGAAACTTTTCTGAAGAGTAATATGACAACCCGTGTGCGTGGATATCATTGTGTACGACGGGATGTTGATGTCTCATCACCTTCTTCTGGAGGTGTTTGCATTCTGGCATCCCAGAACTATCCTCATAACGTCGTTACACTGACCACATCGTTGCAGGCTGTGGCTGTGCGAATTCACACCCGCACACTAATCACAGTCTGCTGCATTTACCTGCCACCTAACGATGTAGTGTCACAAATGGATTTAGACCACCTAGTCGATCAGTTACCAGCTCCCTTCCTTCTGCTTGGTGATTTTAATGGACACAGCCCTCAGTGGGGGTATGATGGTACAAATTCTCGTGGTCGGCAGATCGAGCGATTGATCTCTGATCACAGTCTCTGTCTGCTGAACACCGACGAGAAGACGTATTTCCATGCTCCCACTAGGACATTTCATTCCCTTGATCTAGCCATTTGTTCACCGACACTGCTACCGTCGCTGAATTTAGAGGTTTTAAATGATCTCTATAATAGTGATCATTTCCCTCTCCTGATCTCCCAGGTTCATGGTAGTGGGGTGCGTTTACGTCCCCCCACTTACCGCTTCAACCGGGCAGATTGGGATTTATTCACACGGTTAGCGGTTATTACCGGTACAATGGTTCAAGATCAGGATATTAATAGCTCTGTCCAAATTGTCACTACCTCTATCGTGGACGCTGCTGATGCAGCGATACCGAAGAGTGGAACATCACAGAGGAAGATGAGTAAACCATGGTGGAATAAGGAATGTCAATCCTCCTACCGGGAACAAAGGAAATTGTGGGGTATCTTCAGACGGTATCCCACAACTGAAAATCTCATAGCCTTTAAAAGGGCAAGGGCAATTGCTCGCAGAGTAAGGCGACATAGTCAGAGGGAATCTTGGATCAGGTATGTCTCTTCCATCACATCGTCTACCACAAGTCAACAGTTATGGAGAAAGGTAAAAGCTGCAAACTCTCTGTATCGGGAATTTTCCATCCCGATACTGGAAACTGCAAATGCTGTGCATTCTTCACCTGTCGAAGTGGCCAATGTAATCGGCCACTCTTTTGCTAGTGTGTCAAGCTCCGATTCATATAGCGCTACATTTTTAGCGACTAAGAATCATTCTGAGCAGACACCTATCAACTTCAGGTGTCGGCAACCACTCCCTTACAACTGTGACTTTGACATGTGGGAATTGAGAAAGGCTCTGTCCTTATCTAAAAATACCAGTCCAGGCTCTGATGGCATAACATACGATATGCTTCGCCACTTGAGCGAGGATTCACTTGTCAGTCTCCTTTACCTATTCAACCGAATATGGAGGGAGCATGTGTTTCCTAGCCAGTGGCAGGAAGCAATTGTTATTCCTATTCTGAAGCCTGGTAAGGATCCAAAGAACCCTCTCCACTATAGGCCTATCGCTCTGACGAGTTGCCTGTGTAAGACGCTAGAACGTATGGTCAATGCCCGTCTCGTATATCAATTGGAAAAGAATCAATGCATTCCTCCGTTTCAGAGTGGCTTCCGTAAAGGAAGATCCACAGTAGATAACATCCTTCTACTCGAAAGTCAGATTCGTTCTGCTTTCGTACGGAGGAATCATTTGGTTTCTATTTTCTTTGATATCGAAAAGGCATATGACCGTACGTGGCGCTATGGGATTCTGCGCACTCTTTACGATTATGGTCTGAGAGGCAATTTACCTCTTTTTATTAAAATGTTTTTAAATTTCAGATCATTTAAAGTACGGGTTGGTAATATTTTATCTTCATCTTTTATTCAATATGAAGGAGTTCCTCAGGGGAGCATTTTGAGCCCCACTCTTTTTATATGTCATATTTCTCCCATACTTTCTCATTTACAACCATCAGTTCATGGTTCATTATATGTTGACGATCTGCAGATTTCCTGCGAAGGATCGTCAATGCGTATCATTGAGCGACGACTTCAGACCGCAGTCAATAACCTGGTTACATGGTGTGACGCAAATGGGCATAGTATTTCTCCCAGTAAGAGTAGTTGCGTGCATTTTTGTAGGAAACGGGGTCTCCATCCCGATCCTGACATTCGTATCCGTAATACGTCTATTCCTGTCGTCCCTGACGTCCGCTTCCTCGGAGTAATTTTCGACCGCAAACTCACCTTCCTTCCGCACATTTTATATCTGCGGAGGAAGTGTGAGAAATCCCTTAACTTCTTGAAGGTGTTATCCAACACCTCTTGGGGAGCGGATCGAACTTCATTACTCCGAGTGTATCAGTCGGTGATTCTGTCTCGGATCGACTACGGATGTGTCGTCTACGGATCTGCCTGCAAAACTACCTTACGGAAGCTTGACCCAGTCCACCATAATGCTCTGAGAATCTGCTGTGGTGCGTTCCGAACGTCACCTGTGCAGAGTCTCTATGTCATTTGTAACCAGTTACCTTTGGCTTCGCGGCGCCTGAAACTGTCGCTCTATTATCATTTCAAAATGTCATCCTTCCCATCTCACCCATTACAGAATATCACTACCAGCCCGTCTTTAAGGAGATTGTACAGTGCTCGACCTTCTTTCATCCGTCCTTTTTCTGAAAGGGTGAAAGACATCATCGAGGAACTCAGCCTACATGACTTGGGTATTCAACAAAGAAATTTTATTAAATTTCCTCCTTGGAATGTGCCAAGGTTTCTTTACCATAACCCCTTTGCTTCATTTAGCAAATCCAACACATGTCCCATTGTTCTCCAGAGAATCTTTGCCTTCCATCGCTGTCAGTATGAGGATTTTATTCCTATATACACGGATGGTTCGAAAGGAACTGGATACGTCGGCTGTGGTGTCGTTTCAAACGACATCAGGCACAGTTACCGGCTCGACTCTTCCTGCAGTGTCTACACTGCCGAAGCAGTCGCCATCTACTGTGCCCTGAAATTAGTCGAGACATCGAGTTCTCGAAAGTTCGTTGTATATACTGACAGCAGAAGCGTCCTGGAAACATTGGTACATCTGGACGATAGAAGTCATCCTATCGTGGTTGAAATTGCTAATATTATTTGTCAGCTTTATAGCAGGGGTTATGACATAAAATTCTGCTGGATACCTAGTCATGTAGGTATTTTAGGAAATGAACAAGCGGACTCGGCTGCACGTTCGGCAACGAATCCTCTGCAGTTTGCAGTCCCATTTGAGGACTTACGACGTCACATTTTAAATCTCATTCATAAGACATGGCAGGAATCGTGGAATCTACAAATTAACAATAAATTACACTCGGTGAAGCCGATCATTGGAGAATGGCCTGTATTTCCAATGCGAAGAGCAGATGTCAGATTGACTCGCCTTCGCATTGGACATACTCGTTTTACTCACAAACATCTTTTGTTTGGTGAAGATGCTCCCGAGTGTCCTTCCTGTCATGTCCCTTACACGATTCATCACATTTTAATTGACTGTCCGGTGTTTGAGCATCATCGCCGGACTTTTTTTCATTCTTCTGTTTTAAAACTGTCTGACTTGGTGGGGGAAAACCCCCACCATAACTTATTTGCTTTTTTAAAACACATTGGCCTTTTACACCAAATTTGAATTTTTAACTTTTAACGTTTATTTATACTTTCTATGAATTCTTTTTTTAAGAATTGAAAATTTTATTTCATTTTAACAAATGTTTGGCGCAGCATAGCCTACCTTGGCTCTTGCGCCATAAAACCTCACAGTCACCTCACCTCCCATGGGGTTTACTGTCTTTGGTAAACTCGGGTGACACACTCCCGGGATACCCTAGCGATCCTTCTCTATTTTCGACCCTCCTTCTTGTCAACCACTTTTTATCTTTTTTTTTCAACTTCACGTTTAGACCACAGTGTAATCTTGTTTGGCGCAGCATAGCCATATCTGGCTCTTGCGCCAATAAATTTCATATTCACTCACTCGCTCGATCCTTGGCCGCTGAAGACCGTCGTGTAGCCGGGGCTGATGCACGTTAAATCTGTCGTGGCCCAAAGTCCTCCCATAGGCGTGGAGTGGATGTTATGAGTGGGGTGTCAGCTCGGGTGTCGTCTTCATCACTTGACCGTGGCTCAAAATTATGAGGTCCATCGCCAATAGCCCTCGTGTTGTTTTTAGTGCGACGTTAATAAAAACTAAACTCTATTTCCCTCTCGGCTTCCAGTGCAACATTTCAATTTCCTCATAAACAAGCTCTACAGCACTGGCGTATATTGTAAGGTGCAAATCTTGAAAGTGGTTGAAGCAGATTCATAACTAAACATTCGTCCAGCATCAGCACCCTTTCCAATGGAATGCATAGCATGTACATTTGACAAAAGTATTAGAATGCGGTGAAAATTGAAATTTTCAAGCGAATAAAATGAAAAAAGAAAAAAAAAAAATCTAATGAATTTTTAAGATAGCATTCATAAGATGGTATGAGATAAGTAAAAATATAATATTTAAAGCGAATACAAAAATTTTAAAATGAAAATATAATTAGCACTACAAAAAAAGTATTTGAACAGAAATGTAGTATGCAAATTACTACGAACGGTGATGTCATTAAGACTTCAAGGTAAACCTCGTGGAACTTCAGTTAAAGACCCTTGTTTGTCTCCACTTCATTTAAAAATGATTTCGAGCAAATGTTCAGTTATGGCACCTAAAATAAAATATTTTTTACTTGGGAAGAGGGAACAGGCTCTGAACTCCCGAGAAATGCTCAGATGCTGGCCGCAGACATTAAATACCATAAGGAAAGACTAACGTCTCGGACAATAGGAAATATTTTTCATGACTCAGGCATAAAAGGAAGATGGCCAAGGAAGAAATGCATTACTGAAGCTTTTAAAAACATTGGATTTTGCCAAAAAAAAAAAAAAAAAAAAAAATCTGGAAAAAAGTTTTCGAACTAAAATAAGTTTGAAATTTTCAAACGAAAACATATCCTTACAATTTGGAGGGGCAAAATACCGCATTTGCAAATTGTTGATGCGAAAATGGCCTTGACAGACATGTGTCACATCATAACCTAAAAGACTGTGCTAAGAAATTAGGATTAAAAGCGACTTTTATCTTCTACCATAAGACCAGGATCTTGAGCATACTGACATCAAAACCAAAGAATGATTTCTCTATTTCCAATAGCCCTCGTGTAATGCTCCCCAAGACTTTGGGGCC
>BMAW01105563.1:0-11640 GCA_019974015.1 Nephila pilipes
ATGGTAACCCACTTCGTTCAGTGCATGTTGCTGTAAAAGTTGGACAGAGGAATTGCCAACTCAGGTGCCATCCGAAACTGACAGAGGTTCAATTACAGATCATCATAATAGCCTTGTTGCTCTTGAGGTGCATCAGCCACAACCAAAGTATTGCATCTTTTGCAAAATATTAAACTGAAAAGTAACAATTTATTTTACATGACATACAGTATTTCAAACAATTGAGATACACCACTTTACTTGATAAATCAACAATCAAAATAACATAATCAGAAATTCTGGAAACAAATTTTATTAGACATAAGAGTTTAATTAACAATAAAATAAAAGAAAATCAACGGCAAAGTCTAATCAAAACTTTAAAGGGCATTTCAAATAAACACAAGCAGATTTTACCTCCAAAAGGACACCAATAAGGGGCCACTTTTATTTGTATATGGTTTCTTTTTGCTACTATATCATCTATGGACTGAAGTACATCAACTTTTCAACTGTTATTATCTTTTAAGAGTTGGTTATGAGAATATAAAGCTGTAATTTAAACTGGAAAATAATCCTCTGAAAGACTAATGTAGTGTAGAAAATTCTATTAAATTCATTTGAGAAAATCTTATCTGACAGAAAATTGCTGAAATTATCGGTGAAGTCACTCATAATCCCAGAAAATGTTAGGAAATTTAAACATGATCATAGTTAATTCAAATAAGGATGAGAAGGAAAATTACTACAAATGATCGCAGCTAAAGGAAAATTTTAAAGATATCCAGGAATTAATCTAAACGAATTTTGATCAAAATAACTGCGAAACTACTCCAAGATCTAAGAAGTGTAAGTGCTAAACTGTGATAATGATTGAACATGCTGGATATAGCAGTCAAGTAGCCTGTAAACTACAAAATCAGAAAAGCGTTTAGTGCAAAACTCATCAGTTGAACAGAAAATTTGGAAGAAAGTTATATTTAGTGATAAATGGTCAAAAGCATTTTTGAACTTGATGATTAAATCACACCGTTGGAAAACAGACTTTGGATCAAAATTTACGTCATAAATTCAACATGGTGGTAGCTCAAATCGCAGTTTGGGTTTAATGGCTGTAATATGGAGGCCAGGAGAAATTTAGTTTGGATGGTATATAATAAGCTTTATATGAATACGCTCTACTCCTCAACAATCTAAAAAAGTGCACAAAAATTGGGTTTTAGATGGAGAATTTGAGTTTCAGCAGAAATTCAACCCCCAACACACGGACCGTATCACATGTCAAGGTGAGTGTTCTTTTCAACATTATATAAACCACAATTGCACACCCGCCACGTCCCCTGAACATCATTCATAGAAATTTAGACCACACTAGGAAACAAGCGGTCCAAAACACCATTGTGAAAAGACAGCACATTAAAACAGTGTTACAGCAAGAGAAGAAGTGGGAATGCAGGACAACATATCCAATAACTAAAAATTGGTCAATCGAGTACTTAAGACGTTTGAGGACATTATAAAATCCAAGTGACATGCATCAAAATATCAGTACCTGTTACATCATGTATATACGAAAAATTTCAGGAACATCTTAATTTTTGGAGGTAAAAGATCTCTGCTATGTTTACTTCAAATATTTGTGAAACTTTTAATTTTAGATATTTTTTTGTTGATTTTCGTTATTTTTACTGTAAATTAACCCTTTTATTACGTGTAAAAGTAAAAATACGTCTTCTATTCTAGTTAATGTGTTATTTTCATTAAAAGTTGGATTTATCAAGTGAAAGTAAAGTGTATCCTCAATTGTTTGAGCCACTGTAGCTGTATATACTTATTCAAGAGATTACCCACAAAACATTTTAACTATATTTACGTAGAAAAGTTTTGAGAATAGGACTGGCACACATATTTTTAAATATATCACTATTTTCGTATATTAGTGCATTCAATATATCTCATATATTAAATGTATTGCAATTTTCATACATCAGCAACACATGCGTGATGCATAGCTTACGAAGAGAGAGAGAAGAGAAACGTGCTTTTTTAAAATTATGTATTATAACTAAAGGAAAACTGTTCAAATTTTTACGATTAAACAGAAGGCACATCTACATATATTTTTTTCGCGATCATTTATTACTATTTATTTCAAAACTCCTTTTCTAGGAATCAGATTGAAATATATCGAATTTTTATGATTGAATGAAGAATACAGAGAAAAAAATTATTGCGTGAAAATTTTTCTGGTTCTTAGATATGTGAACAATTTAACTTGGATAATATATTTTTTAAGAATGAAAACATTATCTTACTGCATTGAAACAGTGTTTGGAGGAACCGAATGATTATGTTCACTATTTCGTGGCTAGCGATGTTTCAGTCGAGCCGAGTGTTCGAGTACTATTTTCCTAGAACCACCACCGTATTTCAAATTTAAAAATAATTAAGAGCAGGGGTCTCCAAACTACGGCCCGAGGGCCACATCCGGCCCGCGGACAGATTTTGTCCGGCCCGCGGAGAGCTAGCATACTTGAAAGAAAACTCCTTCTAGAGAACATATTTATTTTTTATAGCAAATTAAATTTAGTTTACTGAAGTAATCTATTTTTATGTTGAATAATTATTAATATGACATCTACATTGATATGGTCATGGGCTAACTACTCATAACATTGTTGTAGGTTACTATATACTAACTAACAAATTATTGAAATGAATCCAACTAACATTTTATACATTTTAAATGAAAAAATAACTTATAACAAGCATAATGACATATGAAATACTAATGAGATTTATGTAATTGAGATTTTCCACTGACAATAGTTTGTAGTTGTGGACTAATTTTACTTGTACCAATTATTAAAAGAGATTTAAGATGCTCATCAGTTAATTTAGATCTGTAAACATTTTTTGTGTACTTCATTTTGGAAAAGGTCTTCTCACACAAATAAGTAGTACCAAAAACAGAAAACAGCCCACGAGCAAATTTATGCAAATTATCAAATTGTGTCAGTGGAAGACACTTATAAAATTCCAACAAAGATAAGTTTTGATATTTGTTCTTAATTATATCACTGCACTGTAGATCAATCATTTCCATTTGAAGTTCCGGGGCTAGGGTTTCAATGTCAGTATCAAAAGGATTCTGAAAAATCTTAATTTGATTCGCAATGGCATCAAAGTCCGAGAAACGAGTATCAAAATTTATTTTCAAAGCACTCAAAGTTTCGATTGCAAAATCGATAGGAAACTCGGTCTCAGTGGTGTGGCTGAATATTTCACATGTTTTAAAATGTGAAAAACATTTACTTCGTAGTTGTGATTGAAACAGTATCAATTTCTTCCGGAATGATTTGATATTAGTGTATAAATCAGGAAGATGCTGGTATTCTCCTTGCAATCTCAAATTCAGTTCGTTCACATGTTTTGTCAAATCAACATAGAATGCTAACTTCCACAGCCATGCGTTGTTTTGCAATTCAGTAAGAGGGCGATGCTTTTCATTCAAAAAAATTTCGATCACTGCTCGAAGTTCAAAAAAGCGCTGAAGGACTTTCCCACAACTAAGCCAACGTACGGCAGTATCATAAGGTAAGTCATTTTCTCCAATCTCTTCAATAAATTGTACGAATTGTCGGTGATTCAGCCCAAAAGATCTGATAAAATTAACAGTTGATATGACTGGTTTCAGAACTTCAGACATATCCAAACATTTTCCGCACAAAGACTGTTGATGAATGATACAATGTAAGACTATTGGTTTTGAACCACCGTCATTTTCTACAGCCTTTGACACAAGAGCGACCACTCCTTTATCTTTCCCACTCATGTTTTTGCCTCCATCAGTTGTAATACATTTCAAGTTTTTCCATCGAAGGTTCTTTTGGTTAATGGCCATTTCAACTCCTTTAAAAATATCTGAACCAGTAGTTGTGCCATGAATACTATACATATCAAAAAGTTCTTCATGCACTTCATAGCTTTTATCTACTCCTCGAATATAAATCAACACCTGAGCAGTATCTGACACATCCGTTGACTCATCCAAGGCCAAAGAAAACCACTCAACATGTCCATTTTTGTTGAACAGTTGAGAGGATATATTTTCAGCGATGTCTTCTACCCTTCGAGCCACAGTGTTTGCTGACATACTGACAGTTTTTAATAAATTTACCTTTTCAGGGCACATTTCTTCGGCTACTGCGATTATGCATTCTTTGACCATTTCTCCATCGGTGAATGGTTTTCCACGTTTTGCAATTTCAAGAGCCACACGAAAGCTGGCATGAGTTGCAGCCTCTTGTTCAGTTTTGAGTTTTGTAAATAAAGATTGCTGCGATTTCAATCCGAGCTTCATAGCTTCGAATTTTTCTGTCCGCAAACTTCCTGTATATTTTGAGTAATTTTGAAAATGTTTTGCTTCATAATGACGTTTAATGTTATATTCTTTGAGAACGGCTATGCTTTCATTGCAAATCAAACATAGCGCCTTGTTACTGGACTCAATTACGAAATACTGAATGTTCCACTGATCTTTGAATTTTCTGCATTTACTATCAATTTTTCGCTTCTTTTCCATTCTACTAAATCACACACAAAAGCAACAATTCAAATCAAAATATTGTTACAAAGATGTCTTAAACTTAAACACGCACAAACACGTTTTAAGGAGGTACGCACTATTTCATTTCACAGCAGTGTCATAGGAACTGACTTGTGATTGCGCCACTAGCCTTCTTATATATTCCACTTACTGCCATCTAGAAGTGAGTGGAAGACACCAGAACTTTCTCGAACCAACGAGATTATTCTGTAAGTGCTATTAGCGCCATCTGTTAGCGATAGAAGGTACAACCTATTTCCGCTTGTGTCCACCAGATGTCCTGTCACGTTACTCCTCATGGCTCGCTCGTACTCTACGACTAATCTAGAAATTACAGATAATGACAGGAAAATTAATAATATGCAGTGTTGCCGTTTTGCGGACTTTAGTCCGATTTGCAGCCTTTTTTAAACGTGGCGTACTTTTTCGGACTTTTTTTTTCATGTAAAAAAAATACTCATTCGTTACTTTAGTACTCGTTACTCGTTAGGAACCGAAGTAACGATTACTGAAGAAAAAAGTAATCAATGATTACTTGTGTATTTCATTACTTTTGTAATCAATGATTACTATGGCGATACGATGCGGGTACCCCATTATAACGGATACCCATACGATACGGAAAATACATCAGCTTCCCCGTCGCTAGAGGCATCTGGCAGAAATTAAATGAGTATCGTCCCCGTCGCTAGAGGCATAAAATTAAAGCGTTCCCGTCGCTAGAGGCATCTGGCAAAAAAGTAATCATATTTTACACCACTAGTGGACTGATTCAACTTTTTACCACCGGCAACAATGAATGATAATATGGTTTTGGCCCTTGGAATTTACTGGAGTAATCAATATGGCCCTAAGGCTGGAAAGTTTGGAGACCCCTGATTAAGAGCATTCATGCTTCTTCCAAGTACGACGCTAATAAATATTGAATATTTATAATTTTTGTTTTCAGAATTCGATCTAGAATTATTTTTTCCCCTCCTTTTATTCTAATAACAAATGCAGAATGAAAATTATTAAATGGATATTGTATTAATAAAGCTTTACTAATAAATGTATTGAATTGTTTTTTCGCCCCTCTACAATTAGAAAGAGACGTTTATGACGACAGGAAAACGAAATTTCGCGAAAATATATACACGAAGGAAAAATTGTATTTTTATTAAAATGATAGAGATGCTTATTAATATTTTATCTTTCTCAACTCTTCTTTCCCAGTTATTGATTTTTTCAGTCTCAATGCCAAAACATAAATAAATAACTTAGATTCTTTAGATATAATCGTAGCACAAACCAAGTACTTGTTTTTATTGAATGAATGTGAATTTCGTGTTAATTTCATGTTTAAAATGTAATTAAAAATACAGTGTCCATAGGTAAAAATCTTTCCCCAATTAAATTATTTTACATAACTAAAGTCGAGAATAATCGACAAATTTCTATTACGATGAGATTGCGTGGACAGTCTCTTATTGAGATAAATTTATAAAATGTATTTATAATTCAAGGTTGATTTCATTACTTTTTGAATATACCTGAAGATTAAGATTATATTACGTATCTTAGAATATTGCTTTCACATAAAGTTCTTGAAAATTAGTTGCCATATCTTATGTCTAATTTCCCCCCCTATTAAATAGCACTATATTTTTAGAAAAATATGATTTATTCAAGCTTAGATTTTTTTTTAATTCATCAGTTTGCATTAAAGGTTTACTAGAGAAACATAATAAACTTTTCAGCCACTGACTTCAGAAAAGGTAACCAAGGTTTGATAAAGGGAGCGATACCTAAAACTGTATGTTCATTGTTCCATTTCTATAGTATTTTTGCCTTTGATTTGGAAATAAAATATAAAATTTGTATTTCTCAAAACAAATATTTGACATGTATACTATATATTTTTTGTTGGCATATTCTGTGTTTTATAAGTTTTTATCGTGAGTAAATCACATTACAGTATCATTAACATGACATATATGTGATGTCAATGATACTGTAATGTGATTTCCTGTTACAAATTAAAATTATCTTACATTTTTGTAAGCCTTGTTTCAGATATAATAGTTTTCACTAAAACAAAAATTGAGTGAAGCTAATGATTTTAAAACTTTTGTTATCGATATGAGAGTAATTCAAATAAATTCTTGGAAAAAAATTAAATGAAAAGTGTATATAAATATATATTATCTGTGTCTTTTCGTTATTAAAATCAAACTCGCAATAAATCAAGTGGCTTTATGTAAATTTTCTTTACTATTGGGTGCAAAACTTTCAACAAAATTCTAATAATTATTTCAGTTAATACAACCGCAAACACAGTAATACAGCACAGCGATTTGTTCTGACCAGGTATCAGCTTTTATTAAAATTTATTTAATTTTTATATAATTAATCAGTGTACACACAATTTTAAATATTTCCTATTCAGTATTTGATGGAGATATTTTACTAGCATTGTCGATCTTTTACAAATAAATTGTGTGATATATTTTTTTTAAGAAAATGAAATAGTAGTAACAGATTTTTTAAAATTAGAAGGCATGAAAAAAGGAGGAGAAAAAAAAGGTTATCGAACGGGAAGAATGACTATTTTTGAAGCAATGAAAAAGCCAACTTCTTCCTAATTTGAGACAATTTTCAAATACTTGAACGATCAGAAGGGCAATTTCGCCTCACGCGGGAAAGAGATCCACAGCAAACTAAAGATTCCTTAACCCTCTTCCTACTGGGGAAAGTAAGAAATAAACTGTACGAAGGAACGACAGAGGTTAAATTACTCTCGTTTTCTCTAGCTTTGAATAAAGATAGGACGGGGATTAGTTTTTAGTTTAGATTTTATTAACGTCACACAAGAAGCAACACGAGGGCTATTGGCGACGGACCTCGTAATTTTGAACCATGGTCAAGTGACGAGGACGACACCTGAGCTGGCACCCCCCTCTCCGAACTTCCTCACCACGCCAACGGGTGGACTTTGGACCCCGACGGATTTAACGTGCATAAGCCCCGACTACACGGCGGGTCTTTAGCAGTCAAGGATCGAACCCACGACTGAACGAAAACCGCCGGTCACGGGTCCAAAACCATGACCACTAGGCTATCGCGGCCACACATAAATGTAAGAAAATGGAAAAAAAAAATTGGAGCAAAATTGGAAAAATTAAAAGCGTCTAAGAAGTTCCTAATTTGAAATTAAGCGAATTAATGAAAATTAAGAAAAATAAAGCTTGTAATTTCTCGTTTATGAGAGAACTATTTTCTTCTGCTCCATATGACCAGTTTCGTACGAGTACTTCGCCTTTACTAAGTAACGCCTCCTCCCTTCTTCCAGTAGAGGGAGCTTTCATGCATTCTTACTTTTGGAATGCCTCGAAGGGAGCCTTAAGTACATATTTTCTTAAATGTATTCTTTATACAGCATTAGTGCGATTTGCATAAAATATGTGAGCAGATTAAACTAAATTTCATTTTATGCATTTAATGGATAGCCGCTGTAACCCAGTGCTCATGGTCGCCGCCGGGCTTGTTTTCGTCGAGTCATGGGTTCGAGTCCTGATACCACTGAAGATCCACCATATAGCGAGGCTGATGCACGTATCTGGAGGGGTTCCTTAGCCCCCCCCCCAAGGAATGTGTGGAAGCTTTTAGAGGGAGGTTCCTACTCGGGTGTCGTTCTCGTCACTTGATCATGGCTTAAAATGATGACGTCCATCACCAATAGCCCTTGTGTTGCTTCCCAGAACGACTTTAATAAACAATCATTCGCACTATGCATTCGATACTATGTGTAATCACGGTGCAGCTCTTTAAGGAAAGTTCTTTTATGAACACCCGGAATTCGGCTGCCATTGATTCTCAAAAGAGCCTAATTCTGATATCATACAGCCCTCGGGGTTTGCCTTCTTTAGGTAGGTACGGGCATCACAACCTCGAGGCTCCCCAGTAACTTTTTCCTTCCCCATGGGATTTACTGTCTTTGGTAAATACTGGTGACGAGCTCCGTTATACCATACCGATCCTTCTCGATTTTCGACCCTCATTCTCGTTTCTAATTTTTTATCTTTCCTCCATTTCAAACGCTTAGTTCTCAGTTTCACCTTATTTGGTGCAGCATATCCGACTCTTTCGCCATTAAACTTCACCACCACTCGCTCACTTGGTACAGCGCATTCTCTGACTTGTCTCGGAATCTGTCTGAAACGAGATCATTTTCAGTGATGGATGTTAGTAAAAATGTATACTAGTGATATTTTATGACTGACTAACTATTTATAAATGCTTTGTCATGAACAGATGGGGAATAAACGGAAATATATTCAGTAAAGCTATCTTTTAGAGAGTAGCGTGTTTTGTAACATTTATTTCTATTTCAATAATTAATTTTTTCCTGGTGAGTGAGGGAAAGTGAAGTTTAATGGCGCAGAAGCCAGATGTTGCTATGCTACGCCAAACAAGATGTAACTGAGGTCCAGACTTTAAAAAAAAAATGAAAAGTTTAACAAGAAGGAAGGTTGAAAACAGAGAAGGATGGCTTGGGTATCCTGGGGGTGCGTCACTCATGTTTACAAAAGACAGTAAAGTCCATGGGAAAGAAAAAAGATCACTAAAGTGCCTAGGGGACATGATTCTCGTATCTATCTCTGGAAGGCAAGTCCCTGAGGTCCCCTGATATAATTCCAAGTGGCAGGGGGACCGGCTATACCCCCCCCCCCCAGACACTGGGTACCCATTTAAGTTGCCTATTACGATATGCAGGAGCTTCAGTGGGACTTCAACACTTGGTCACCCTACGAGTTTTTATCGGAGTAAAATATGTTTCGTGTTTTATCTCCAATATTAAAATGCTAAGTTGATTTACGTATTCAAATAAAAAATAGAATGTTCATAAATTTTAAGAGTACCACGTCATACAACGTCATATATTTTTATGAAAATTGGAAAAAGTTTTGTCTGGAAAAATTCCCTAAGTTTCGATTAGGTATCTGACATGAAGCGAAGATAGTCTTAATGGAAAATGTACTAAGCAAATTTTCATCGTATTTATATTGATTTTATTTTGAATAAAAAAATTGAGAGAGAAAATGTTAATTATATTATTTTCTTATGCGCATAAGAAAATTGAGTGATAAACCTCAGAGAAAACGATTTATAATATTGTTTATAAACTGGACTTTTAGAGTCATTAGAGCATTTTTTTTTATTTATTAGTGAGAGGAATCGGCGTGGTGTGGGAGTTTAGAGAGGGTTTCCAGCTTAAGTGTTGCCATCGTCACTTGACCGTGGTTCAAAAAGACGAGATGCTTTGCCCCGTGTTGCTTCTAAGTGCAACGCAAATACACACTCTCAAACAGTGAGAGGGGGAAAGTCCCAAAGGGGTTAATGAACCCAAATTCGAAAAATTATCGTCTTCTACAAAAAGCTTTAAGAGAATCTTGCATATTACTTCAATTTAGAACAGAATTTGAATAAAAATTGTTATGAAAAATACATTTTTTATTTAACATTTTCGTGACACTAACATGTATTTTGTATTTTCGATGTACGAAATCATCGGTGGAAATATATTTAAATCAATGCATCCACGAAATCTAAACAAGACATATTTATACGCATATAAATTCCATCAGTTGTACGAGGCTGATTTCTTAAAAGCTCCTTATATTTTCTTTTCTTTAATCGGAATAGAAGGGGCAATATAACTAAAGGTTCGACGAAATATTCTAGTCTTATGTAAATTAGAATAGTTATCATATATTTTCTGTAAGCAATTACAAGTGTCTTCAAAATGAAGTAGTACAGTTTTTCTTACCTTTCAAAAATATTGAAAAGGGGGTAGACAGAATCTGATTGGAAACAATCGTGTGATCGAAAGGTCGAAGATTCGAGACATGCGTCTGTCAAAAAAGGCTCCCTACTTCATCCAAATGAACCTCTTACCCATGTGGTGACCGGGTTTGAAATAATAGTCCCGCTTTAGCTCATGCATGTCGTAAGAGGCGACTAAAATGGGTATCCAGTGTTTGGGGGGTATAGCCGGGCACCCTGCCCCTGAGGATAATATCAGAGGATCTCAGGGACTTGCCTTCTTTAGGTAAGTACGGGCCTCAAGACCCTGGTTTTAATTTCCGTAGGACTTACTGTCTTTGGGTAAACGCAAGTGACGCACCTCCAGGTTACCCTAGCGATCATTCTCTGTTTTCGACCTCCCTTCGCGTCAAACTTTTCATTTTTTTCCATACGTCTAGATCAGTTATATCATATTTGGCACAGCATAGCCACATTTAGCTCTTGCGCCATTAAACTTCACTTTCACTCAAACTTATTCACCAAATGTACCTCTATTTCCTCAAGTGATGCATATCAAATTTCAGAAAAGAATTACCAGCTAGGGTGACGTTCTCGTTACTTTTCTGGTTTTAAAGTCGCTAAGTGTGACATAAGAAGTCATTTTCTCATTAAAAATTAAAGAAGTTCTTACATAATAAGTTTAATAAAATAAGTTTTTAATTGCATGATTAGACGATTTATTTCAAAAAGAATGTTTACTTTCGAGTAGAAGATCCGATGTTCATTAAATTTTATATAAACAAAATCGTTAAATTTTACGTAAGATTTTAAATTCTTCATACAGGATGATGTAAGGTTTGAAGAATAGATTTAAAATCCTCTGGTTCTCGTCACTTGAGAGTAAAAATATGAGGTTTTTTACGCTCAAGGAAATAGAGGTACAGTGGCTCAAACAATTGAGGATACACCTTACTTTCACTTGATAAATCCAACTTTTAAAGAAAATAACACATTGTCTAGAATAGAAGACGTATTTTTACTTTTACACGTAATAAAAGGGTTAATTTACAGTAAAAATAACGAAAATCAACAAAAAAATATCTAAAATTAAAAGTTTCACAAATATTTGATGTAAATATAGGCAGATCTTTACCTCAAAAAAATTAAGGATACACCAATGAAATTTTTTCGATATATTACATGCATAGACAGTATCAATATTTTGTTGCATGTCCTTTGGCTTTTATAATGTCCTCCAAACGTCT
>BMAW01105568.1:0-32830 GCA_019974015.1 Nephila pilipes
TATCGATGTATCAAATTTTAATCACTTTATTCTAAAGTGCAAAGAAAACCTGAAATAGAAGTTGAAAAGAATATAGTTTGCAGGTGAAGGCCAAAATAGGAAAATCCAAAATATTTATCGTTTTTATATTGCCAATACATATTAATTGTTTTAGCTAAGAATTTCTTTGACGAAAATTGAAGCTAACTACTAAATAATCTTATTATTAATAAAGCACACACTTATTTTCAAATAAATGTTACAATTTATCATCTGATAAAAGCATACTTGAAGTTAAGGCTGATTACAAAAATATAGCACCATTAAATTTTAAAGTACCTTTAGATAAATATATTAATATTTTATCCTGGCATGTAATATGGTATTTATTATATTGCATATGTGCTTAGTAACTTTTCAAAAGCAAATCAAGTTTATAGGGGTTTTTTTTTTATTGAAGCATTCAGAGCTTTATTCACTCCCGGGATACCCTAGCGATCTTTCTCTATTTTCGACCCTCCTACTTGTCAACCACTTTTACCTTTTTTCACCTTCACGTCTAGACCACAGTTTAATCTTGTTTGGTGCAGCATAGCCATATCTGGCTCTTGCGCCAATAAACTTTACATTCACTCACTCATTCAGAGCTTTATTATACCCCGGCATTCTTCTCAAGAGTTTCGTTGTTTAATGGAATTTTCATTACTTTCTTCAAAATTCTTTGGTATCTGTATCTTTAAAATACAAATTAGGGTCCATCCTATTTATAAAGATGTAGGATTAGTAATGTATCTGAGAATAATATAATAATTAGCATATATGCTGTATACTAATTATATACTGTTAAAATACTCAACCGCGTAACTCTATTCGGACTAATATACACATGCGATGTATTTTTATTATGTTGGATGGCTATATCCTTCAATTTATAATAAATAAAGTACATAAATCAATTATATAACTCATGCATTTGACAGTTTTCTTATTATTATACAAAGCTACTCAGATGATTGTATCGCCCTAATATTTAGGATGATTTATTGATGTCTTGAAGAAGCCTTCAGCGTATGGTATATGGTACGAAAAGAAAACGCATTTTAACTGTTTTTTTGGTATTTTACAACAAATGCAACTAATGTTTCTATTCAAACGATACAATTTTCAACCAGTTGTGACATTGGGCTATTCGCGGTAGCTCTTCACTAACCTTGGGGACTTTCAATTGAGATTGATTGAATTCACTAAACAACCTTTGCCCAACCAAAAATGAAACGTGATGCATAAAGTTAGTATGTAAAGCAGATTTGATTAAATTTGATTTTTTTTTTTAAATTGGTTAATAAATTATGAAGTAGTATGTGCTTTTCTTCCTGATAAAATCAGGTATTGTTTCACTCTTGGTTACTTTATTAAATATGTTACGGATATTATAGAGGCTTAAAGAAATAAATAAGAAAATATATATGCCAAAAAGAAGAATTTCTATATATTATTCTTGCACAATTAGTAAGAGTGTTTGGGGTTGTTTTTTGTCCATTTTATTCTCTTAATGAGGAAGATTAACGCTCTATTACGCTTATCTTTTGCGCATTTTAAGTCACGAACGCGTAGTCTAATTTTGCTTCCGACAATTTATTCCTTTTGGTTTTATCCTAAAAACTTAAACGTGACATCTGATTGTATTTTATAAATCCTCAATCGGTTCCAGGGTACACCAACATATAGTGCATACAATGTTAAATTTAATGCAGAAATAAGAAAAATTAAGTTTCTTGTAAAATCAAGATTGTATTTGGCATATTTTTCAAAAATGGATTTGTCTCTCAAAATACTATTGTCACTTACCTTGTTTCCTTTATTGTTCCAACAATGGCCATGGTAGTCTAATTGCCATAGTCGCCAACTCATAGCTGGCCATTTATCCATCTGAGTCTTGAGTTTGTGTCCTGATGCCACTAAAGAAACAATTGGAGATGTGGGCTAATATACGTTAAGACTGGTTCAGATCCAAAGTGATCCCGTTAATATGAGGAAGTTTAGAGAGGGAGGTGACATCTCAGGTATGGTGTTCGTCACTTGACAGACGTTCAATATTATGTGGCTCGCAACTGGCCCCCATCATGTTGCTTTAATTGTGACTTTAGTTAAATATAAATGAATCCGGTTATGGCAGTTTAGTACATATGGATTAAAAATAAAGCATAAAAAGCCCGTGAAGTTAAATTTCATTAGCCAGTACCATTTTTAATGCTAGTGTTTTGATATTCTCCTATTTATATTTACAACAAAATAAATACTGCAAAATCTTCAAGATAATTTATTCATCATTTTTATAGTGTGTTCTTCTGAAACTTTTTTATAAACTCAATAAGAAAATAAGTATAACATTATTTTCTTGTCACCTATTTTTGATCATTTTTTAAGTAAATGTTTTGATGGCACGAGGAAACATTTGCGTTCCTTTTACATTTATTTCTAAATTAAAGATTTTTTGATGTATGAAAACAATCACTTCTTTGCAGTTTATTTGTCAATTAATTGCTTAATGTAAGGAAACAATTGCTACTTGTCCTTATGAATGTGCTCGAAAAAATTGTAGTAGAATGTACGAGGAGTTTTTGGTAAGATTCTAATAGTTTTGAGTAGATGAATTATAATCGAATTCTATTGATCAAGATTTCCTTTTTGGTCATTCAAATTCTCTTGTTCGACCAACATCATTTCGAATTCGATGCATCAGTAGAGATGGATAGTTTCGAAAGCACGAGAGAAATAACTGAATAGAAACTTTACGTAAATGATTCCCCTTCGTTGTATTTATCTTAAAAGGAACTGGAAAGGAGAATTGAGACGCTGATAAAATTGGGCGAAAATGTATAAAACTGAAATCTGCATGAAATACCCTTTATAGAATTGTGGATTTTAAAGTCTTCAAACAAATATTTGGTTGACTGGGCGGTATTTTACCTTCTGAATCACATAATTTTCTATCGATGCTACACATAAAGACCTTATATTTGAATAGCATATAGTAAAGAGTGATATTATAATTTCATACCAATTCTCAATAACTTACATAATGAAAAAGTCATTATTTTTATATGAATTATATATATTATATATTATATTGTTGTTGTTAACTATTAAATTACTGCAAACTGATTTTTTTGTACAATAATGTATATATATATATATATATATATATATATATTGGCATAAGAAAATCATTTAGTTTTTAGCTAGACATATATATAAATAATCAAAACTTCAGAATATATTTTTAGCATTTTAAAACACCATATTTTTAGATGAATATTTGTAGTACCTAAATTAAAATAAGGAGTGCAAATTAAAAAAAAGGATCATATATATCGATCACATAATCAATGATCTTCCTGCAAGTGGTATTAGCAAATAATGTAATCATTTCATGATACTTGTTTCCATGTTTAATTTATACATAAGAATATCAAAATTTCTCACAAATTAATAAATGTATCTCTCTCAATATTTAGTCATGCATTGTTATAATATTTGGATGTATTTTTATAAATTAGTAAACACAAGAATAAAGTTATTCGTCTCACACATATATTAAATTTTTTTAAATATTTTAAAAATATTTATATACACATCTGTTCAAAACTCATTAATATATTTCGCTTATTTGGTATAAATGTATCTTTTTTACTCTTATATCTATTTTACTTCTATGAGAAAGTATAACAATCTAAAACAATGATAACATTTATGCACTATGATTCATTCTTATCTAGATTTATTGTTAATAACACGCAATTTAGATTTTGATGTAAACATACATTTATTAAAAAATGATTTGTTCTTTTTAATAGGTGTCTAAAGTATTAAGAGCTTTTGTAATTACATAATCATTACTGGAAAATGGAAATCCAGTTTTTCATGAAAATCAGTCAAATATGTTTCTAATATGTAATTTTACTCATTAAAATAATTTTTAATTAAATGGATTTTCTTTAACGAAATAATTCCATGGATATCTATAGGTAACTAAAATTTACCAAAACTCATTCAAAAATGCATTCTTATATAAACTACAATTTTCACATGATTGTTTAAATGACTAATTATACTGACTAAAGCTCAATATTTTAACTTAAACACGAAATAAAATAGTTTATATTTTATGATAAGGAATTGAATATTTTTATTAAAAATATATGTGTTCTGATTTCCTGGGGAAATTATTCCAAAAGGAATTTCACTGAATTATGTCTTCATTCCTTAACTGGTTTAGCTTTTTCACACATTTAGTCTAGGGGGATGTTACATTTTTATTGCATATTTTGATCTATTTTACTTTTTAAAGTATTGTAAAATATCATTTAAATTAATATTTCTAATGAATACAAGGATTTAGAAAAATTTTTTCCTACAGCTGAAATAATAATATTTTTGTCTAGTAAATTGCCCTTTATTCTTATATACTTATAGAAATGACTAACAATAATTACAACCTAAGATTGTGCATGAAAAATGCATTTAATTTTCATTTTTCTTCCATTACATTTACTGTTACTATTAAACTTACCAATATATTAAATTATTTACCCTATACGACTAAATTGGTTATAAAAATAGAAAATATATTGGGAAAACAGTAAAATCGAAATATGTATAAAAAATCCGATTACCCATACTTCTTGTGGATAAAGCAGTAAAGGCTCTAATACAATGTCTATAACAATGCCTATAAATCGTACTAGATTTGAGGCAAGATATTAAGACATATCTCGAAAACTGCACTATTTATTTTATTTTATTTAGTACCTGAAATTATCAAGCGATGCAATTGCAACAAAAATATCATTGTAATTGTTTAATTAAGTAATATCATGCAACAATATGCATTATTTTGAATACCCCAGGGATTTCCAAATATTTTTATTATGTAATACCTTAAGAATCTTGAAATTTGAACGAAATGTCATGTATACTTTGAAGGGTGAAAAATAATACATTATCAGGAATATTTTGTAAAGCGAAGAAAAAAGTAGTAGTAATTATCTAATTTTAAAGTCATAACTCAAAAATTTTTATTTATTATTTACTAAGAAATTATTGTGTGATTATTAAAATTTTAAACCATAAACACTCTCAAACATACATAACTACACAATATAATTATTATAACTTTTTAAACTGTAAATCTTCTTAATATCAAGTGTAATATTTGATATTTTAATTCTATAATAATATTTGATATTTTTATTATGTTTGTTGCAGAGTCCAGCATATTCCAGCATTTTGTCTTCTTTGCAGAGTAATAAGAATCTCTGCTTTAGAAAAATATAAATGTTTGAAGCATTTCCTTCATTATTGAACTCCTAAGTATATTTAAGTAATTAAAAAATTCAAGACAACAACTGAAGTTGCGCAAGAGACAGACGACACAGTTTATTATCTCTTTACATAGAATATGCAGATCTTTCTCTCATTCTCTCTCGAATTCCTCAAAACTCATTTAATTTTAGTTAATCTTCATATAATAATGTCTTAGCTTACCAAATCATTTGTTCCGATTGAAACATTTCTCTAAAATAGTTCACTTGATTATTATCACTTTTCCTAGAAGTCGCTTCAAACCAAATGATTTATTGTAATGATTCAATCCAAATTACCATTTTCTGTTAGCTTGTCTTTACCCTTTATACCCATTTTCTTTCATTTCAATTCTATTTCGCTTGTATATCATTATCTCTAATTCAATTCACTCCACTCCTTTTATTCTTCTTTTGGTTGCAAGTTGTAATTTACGGAATTTAATTTAATAAATAAGCCCGAGATTAGTGAATTAAAAATTGTGAATGTACCAATTACTACTTTATACTCTTTAATGAATACTCTATTACTACTTTAATTCAAACTAAATTAAAGTAGTAATAGAGCATTTTGATTAATTGGATATTCTTCTGATTAATTCACCCAGAAATCATCTGCCGATTTTTGTGTTCTTATCTTAAATCAATCCCTTATTAAATCATTTAGATTACCATTGTCATATGCATTATGTGGCACCAATCGTGGACAGTTATGAAATTTACATCTATCAGATTAGTATTGTCAAAATATCAAAATAATGCTTTACAATTAAAATTTTACGTGGAACAGTTCGGGAAACCCTGAGTTAAGCAAGCAATTTTCATGGAATATCTTATAGTATTCTTAATGGTATAAGATTAAACAAAATTTCCAGGATATAAATTTAATTGTAAATACACATTCAAATGTTTTTATTGCTCACGTGTACAGATTATAATGCCTCTGTCCTTTAGCCTCTTTTTGTATTCGCTTGCGAGGGCATCAACTTAAATAAACAACGGTTTAGTTGTAACATGATTCTTTGTTGTATGACTGAGTTTTCCGCTGGGAACTTAAATTTAGCAAAATTGCGATATCATTTACAGGCTTTAATAAGTACGTACTTAAATACATTTCAAGTTAACATCAAATTTCATCTCAAATTGGTTTGTTTTACGCGATGATTTTGCCCTGGCATGTTGTTGCTGTCTATATGTTAAAATTAAATTGACTAATACAAAATGAGGTTATGAAGTGTTTTTTATTCTTAATTAGTTAATTAAAAAACGCTAAGCAATATTTCAATTTAAAAAAGTAGTATTAAGGAAAATAAAGTGTTAGTGACATGTTTGTACTTGAAGGCTCGGATCAAACTTCTTAACAATGGGTTCAATATTTGTAGTGAGATGAAGGCACAAATTCCTTCTTTTTGTAACTTATAATCGATTTCTCTGCTTTGTAATTCAATCTGTTTCAGCACTTAAACCTCGTTGGAAGAGTTAAGAGGAAGGAAAGGCAATAATGTTTTGACGATAGGGCTCAGGTGAGATTGAAAAAGACTGACATTATCTTGAGAATGAAATTTTGTGAGACGATCATCATTCTGAAAACTGGCTTTCAAAGTTTCATTGACTGAAAATTTGACCAACACTTCCTGAACATGAACAATTGCTGTCTCAATTTTCACAAATAGATTCCTAACCCATTGAGATATGTCCAGGTATATTATGTCCTTAAAATGCTTAGGAAAATTCTTGCACAAAGACTCAAGATGATGACAGTAAAATTATGCATCAGTGAAAGGAATTTCATTGTTTTTATGCTCGATGAATTCGTTTTTACTACAACTCTGTTCTCATAATGTGAGTTTGTTTAGTGAAACAAAAATAACACTTATTGTTGTGATCAAATTAATCTCTTTGCCTTAAAGCCGCAAATTAATTCCATTAAATTTTGCAAATCAAGCGGTCACGTATACAACATAGAGCATAGATTGAAGTACCTGTCTCTTATAGGTATATACTTCTCTTCGAGAAATTGAAACACATAATCGAAAGGACACCCAAACTGGATCAGCCTGTCATCATTGAAGAGCCAGAGAATCTCGGCGTACTCAAGCAAGTTAATTGAATTTTTCATCGTTGTCGATACAAAATGGCGCGAACAATTGGTCGTTGAGAGTATTACTGCAAACTGTGTTCATAGTAAAGATTACTTATTGTAATGACTGATGCAAACTGTTTCTAAGGGTTTTCGCAACTGCGTCTTGTTTGTGAATCACACAATGAACAATAAAATACCTCGCACTTTCTTCTTCAAAGTAACGATGGACCCACGATGACAATCCACCATTGAAGTAGTTCATCAGTGGTAACATACATAATGTTAGTAAGAAAATATTTTTCCCTTTAAAATAATATTTGGCAGTATTAAAAAAAGATTCAACTTTAGAATTTATTGTCAAGTATCTTGAAAAAAGCCTCTTGAATATTTTTTCTCCATTATTTGAACGTACGTCAACTTGGTAAGATTGATTCATCAACTTCAGGAGAAAAATTGATGACTATCAACTCATCGCCACATTACATTATTGCTTGATTAGACATTTCTCATTACATAAGACACGACTGAGAGGTGTAAAACTTTTTTCTAAAATTTCCTTAACAGGCGACAGTATTAACTATTCGTAGATGGTATGAGATTTGTCCAATTTAACCCATAATTTTTTTTATATATTACAATAGGCTATCAAATCATCCGCGCAATGTTTGTAACATTCTCTTTATGGTAACACTTCGTTACAATGCATATAACAATGCATTGACGACTCTTCTTTTTGTTTACTGATATCGCTTGCGATAGAAAAACATGATGAGGAAAAGATAACTATTTCTCAAAATTTATATTTCCGGATAAAGAATTAAACGCGTACTTATCTAACCAGCTGGACAAATGATCAATGAAACTGGATGAAAATTCAGAAGGGAATCGAACGAAAATCAACATAAATGACACGAGGAAAATCAAACATTCATACTGAAAGTAATAAAACATTCATACTTTAACTAATGTGCTACAATAATTGTGATAAAGGTAATTCTACTAATGGCTTAAAATGACTAGGGTATGTTGAAACATGAACTGAGATGAGAATGGTCGTTATGTCAGGTTCCTCAAGGTCATCCTATTCCAAATGTAAATTAAGACTTTGTTCTTGCATCAGATAATGTCCTGTCCGGATTCTGAGAATTTTGCGAATGAAGTCTTGTCAAATTGTATTTCTCGACATCATCACAGTAGACAGTATTGGATGCCATTTAGTTTCATTGAACACAAAGACAAAACACATTCCCAATTATCCAATTGAAAAATACTTAGCTCCTGCTTATTTTTCTTTTGTACAGTGAAAACACTATTAATGACGTTGAAGAAAGAGACGACCAGAAAAATGTAGGAGATAAAATTTACTGGTTCTAGAGTCGTCAAGTAAATTGCATTTTATAAATAATATATGGTGTAACTAGGATGAACAATTTAATAAATTTATTTCGGAATTTTATAATGAAATATTAATACTTAAGTGTGGTGAATCCCCCCCCTACCAACCAAACATTGGTCACCTGCCCCATATCAGCCAAACAGACTCATTGCCCCTTAGCCTTCTTACCCACTCCCTTTGAGGACCAAAGCTTTAGGCAATTGATTTCACACTTTCACAAATAATAATGTTTACCAAAGGTGAAATATAACTAAAAAAAACAGCAATGAAATACTTCAAATAGCACATCAGTATTAACAAAAAATAAACTGTATGAAACACAAACTATAGTAACCTTCAAAACATATGAAATCCAACTCTTTTTACATGGCTTTTTTACACGATTTGGAAGTAACACTGTTCATCTATATACTCTTTGACACGAATTGATTGTTCTAACACGAATCCCCCCCCCCCTAATTTTTTTTCTAAATATTCAAATGCTGTTTTTACCATCTAATACCACTTCTTTGATTCATCCTTGGAATCGGGGTATTATAGCAGCATTTAATATGTACTACATAAAGCATACTTTTAAATACATTTTAGACTCAGTGGAAGAAAGAAATTTGACTGATGTGGAAACATGGAGAAAATTTATGATGATGGATTGTATTATAAATGGTTCTTTTTTGTCAAACAGTTGTGAGAGTCGACTTTAAATACTTGTTCGGGAAAAAAAATGTCATCATGCGAGAAAAGGGGAAGTTTCATAGTACAAAAATCAGCTGTGTGTTCTGAAATTGTTACTCTATCAAATGCAATTGGTGACGAATGTTTTAACAACATACAAACGGATAACGTCGAAGAATTGATGCTAGAAAGCCCTTTCGATGAGGAAGATTTGATTGAATATATGACAGTTAATGATATAAAAGAAATCAATAATGATGAAGTTGAAAATTAAATTCATCTTATAGCAGCTGATTTAATTCACGAGGGCTAGAAATTTCCTACAAGTATGGAGCATTTTCTTATTCATGTTCCTGATGTAGAACATGCCTTAAAATTTCAACGTAATCTTAAGTTTTGTGTTGCAAAATATCAAGTATTACATAAATAATTTGAGAAATCAAAAAAATTAGAAACTGATAACAGACTTTATAACAACAACAAAAAATCAACAGAGAACGTTAGTAACGAATGAAATTCATTTCAATCAAAATGGACAAATGTGCTAGACATACCTAACACAACTACTGATGATAGCAATGAATAGTTTCAAGTAGTTGTATTCCTAATTTCATTTTCGAATTTTTATTTGTTGTATGTACCTATGGACTAAATTTTCACTTAACACTAATTTATTTTTTTTGTAATGATAATAAGTTGTTATTGTTTTATAAATATGTAATAAGGATGTCATTATTACTTTTTTGCACGGTGTTTTGGAAACATTTTTAGAGTTTTTTCATCTTATATGATTTTGGAAAGTTGTAAAACATATCCCCAAATTTACCATACGTCGCGAATTTTACACGATTTTTTGTAAGGTTTTCTGAGGAACGTATCAACAGTAGAAAAAAGAGTTGGGTGCATATATATATATATATATTTCTTTATACGTGGGCAGCAAATAAATAACTTATTGGAAAAGGATAATAACATGTGACGAATCGTAGGTTTTTACTTATGATCTTGAAATAAAGCTCCAATCCATGCACTGAAGAAATCCACTTGAGAGCCAAAAAAGCTCGAATCAGTAAATCAAAACTCAAAGCCATGGTGTCCGTTTTCTTTGTATATTCATTTGATAGTATAACTTCGCTAGGTTTCTGAAGGTCAAACTATTAACAAAATTACTGCCTTCACAATCTTGCTGAACTCCGTGAAAGAACGAAAAAAAATGACCATAATTGAGGAAGGATAATTCATTCCGCAATGTCTATTAAGACATTTGTAGGCCAATTACAGCCTCCTAGAGTTAAACATTAATCTTATTCATCGGATTTAGTGCAACGTGCCTTCTAGTAATCTCCTAAGGTGAAATCTGTATTTAAAGGAACATGATTTGAGTCCGTTGATGCTGTGAAATAGGAAACTGCCGTGTTCTAAAGGAGCTGATCAAAGATATATATATATATATATATATGAGTGTGTGTGTGTGTGTGTGTGTTTGGTGTGTTTTTATATACAATTTTTGTCATTCTAAACTTCATAGATTTCATCGCCTTTTCTTTAAATATTTTCTGTCTTATAGAAGATTCAAAGGAAATATTTTGATGCATTTAAACATGAATAGTATGTGGTCTTATAGCGTTTTATCTGAATTTTAAATGTTTTTGTGCGTGAATTAATTTTAAAGATATAGATACAAAAATAATGTAAACGTTTTGGGATAGAAATGTTGAATTTATATGAAACTAAAATAAAGTCATCAATATTTCAGTTTTGTAAGCAGAAAGAACACCCATTAAGAGATAGGGCATAGCCAAAAGCATTGATCAATTTATGTCCGCATAAGCATTATGCAAAACAAGCACGCAACAAGAATCATTTTGAACAACGATTCCATTAAATATGGGTTTTATTTGAATCGTTTGATGCCAATTTTTCGTCCTTACTTTTGGATGCTTTAACTTTTCCTTGTGTTTTGTTTGTGTGCTGCAGTTTCACAAAAAATAATGTTAGAATATTCTAATTTTTAATTCGGTTCAATTTGAAGCTTTGTTGCAAAGATCTGATTTCTGCTCCCATTTATTTGAAACTGAATGTAAGCAATTTAGGAAATGAGGTCTCATTTAGTAACTTTATAGACCTATTGATGTTATTTGACTTTTAAATGATTTATTTTGTGGAATTTTCTTCCGTTGTCTAAGCTTAAATTAGGCCCATTAATTTATTATTAGTTCATATTTCTTTAATATATGTATTTAAATGCAATTTCAAATTTAACATAAAAGTATAAAATATTCTTGTTATTATTTAAATGAGTGTTAGCAGTAATTAGTAAAAAGATAACTCTTATAGTTAAAAAATAAGAAAATAACTTGCATTCAATTCATGCTATTCAAAGAAATATATTCTACATTTAACTGTAAACTATTAATAATACCAAATCCTTCTAATCTATAATTATGTAACTTATAATTATATTCAACTTATAACGAAGTAAATATTCTATATGGAAGTTTGATTGGCCTTTTTTGATTTATAAATAAAATTAATGATGTTATAATTTATATATTTTATTTCAGAAACCTAAATAATTTTTATAGTGAGTATATTGATGATTAATACTCATGTCTTTTAACATAATTATTCAATAGGACTATTCACAAAATATTTATAAGAATTAAAATGAACTTAAAATTGCTATCAAAAGTTTTGTTAAATATGTTTAATAGATTGCATGGAAATCGAGAGAAAAATTACTCTTTAAGGAAAATCACTTGCTGAAAAGCTTTCAACTAGTAACTGAACCAAATATTAAGCCATTTGTGTTAATTATTTAAATATACGTAATTTCGTCAATTTATGGGACTTCAAAGATAGTTTCTTGTCTTAAAGAAAAAAGGAGCTGTAATATCTTTAATGTTGTTTTTCTTTTCTAATACTAAATTCTAGCTAAATTTGGGGGGGGGGGGGGACTATTAATGGTGCTCACCATTTTTAAATATTATTTTTTTCACTGATCTAATTTTAAAAGAAATAAATCAGAACGAAAGTTTATGGGTTTACAAGAAAACATATCACAAAACACTTCGGTACCATTATAATAATATAATAACCATGTAGGGTACAAATATTCAATAATGTAAACTTAACATTTGCGATGTCAGCAGGACTTTTGTTAGCTTTTAGTACATATGATCATAATGTTAAATCGTTCTTCAATAATTTTCTTTTTTATTACTGAGTTGAGTAGAACAAATTTTAGGAATCATTATGTTGACTACTTGTTTAGAATTTTAAATTACATATTTTCTTTACAACATTAAAAATCAGTATATTTTTATTAAAATATTTATGCATATGAAACAGTTTCGGATAATGATTAATTATTGCAAATGCTAGTATAACGATACCTAAAATTCATGAATTTTCTTCAAAGAACACTCAAAATAGCATGAGTCATTCATGAATTTTTGTGACATTTCTAATATTATTCAAGACTCTAAATGCAAATCTACCTTAAATAACTTTAAGCATTAAAATCAAAATAAAGTGATCTAAAATGTACCTTCAAATACTTAATAGTTATAGAATAGTTAGCTCAGAGTCGGCGGCATATGATATTTGAATGAAATTTAAATGATAATGGTTTCATAGAAATTGTGAAGTTGCTTAGATAAATGCTATATGACTAGAAGCTATTTTAAAGGAATATGACATAGAGATGTACTGTATTCATACTAACGTAATACGAAACCAAACGTATTTCATCGTCATCCACCTGTCTTTGACATATAATGCCTTTAGTCCAAATACCTACAATGGAGTATTGATGATAGTCTGAGTGAATGATTAAATAGAAGTTTATTTCTTACTTCTTACTTCAAGACTGTATTATTTATATGTAATTCAATATTACTTTTAAATTATATTAAATTGAATATCATATAAATATTAGAATGTGCATTGCTCAATAGGAGTTCAATTCTTCTTTAATTAGAGGCGAAACTATATATATATATATATATATAAATAGTAAATGATACGACAAAATTTTCATTATCTATTTAATCTTCACGGAACTTTATTGTTGAACTTCTGAATCTTGTTATTGGAATCGGAATCTGTGGAAACTTTTTATCGGTCGTTGGATGAGGTGGGATAAAAGAAGGTAGAAATCTAAGTAGTGCAGGATATGCAAGTATTTATACGAATCAACCTGTCATACCGAAATTTCTTGAAAATTCTATAAACGTGAAGTTTTTGATTATACGGATCAATTTTGCTTTGTATAAATTGTGATATTTTGTGTATGTAATTAAAGTTAAG
Source organism: Nephila pilipes (assembly GCA_019974015.1). Lineage (NCBI taxonomy): Eukaryota > Metazoa > Arthropoda > Arachnida > Araneae > Nephilidae > Nephila > Nephila pilipes. The sequence continues at coordinate 13,805 of BMAW01105568.1, forward strand.
TAAATATAAAATTAAATTATTAATACAGTTTCATCATAAATTTAACTATCCTAAGGATTACATTTTTGGAGGATCCTTTCTGCCTTTCAATCTGGCAAAGAAAATCAAAATTATTAATTATGTAAAATATACAGTGGTTTCAATTCATGAAGTGGACTTTAGGAAGATAATTACTTTCATGAATTTAAATTTAATTCACTAAACTAAGAAATGATTTTCATACATGCTATAAATTGTTTCTATGTTTACAGACAATTTAAAAAAGGGAATGATATGAAATTCATTAAAATGTAATTCCTTATACAAATTCTGTACAATGTTAAAAAAAAATCATACATGTCTCAAACAATGTGACATAATATTATAAAAAAAAAGTGAAATATGTATGATCAATATCTTATGGCCTCTAACAAAGTAGGACCATAACATTTATATATGATTAAATTTTTAATACTAGTTTGTGGGTTCTAACAAATTTTACCCATAATATGTGTGTGATCTTAAATTATTTACATTATCTGATGTGCCAATAATAATATAGAGTAAAACATCAATTTTGAGGCAACACACATCATTTCGATATTGTAATTTGTAGATTAAATGTCCTTAAATCCTACGTGAATAATTGTTTTGAACTTAAAATTTTAAACATATAAGCATACATTTTGTGTGGTATTGTCTAATTCAAAATTGTACATACCAATATCAACTCTCCATTTTAATAATACACAAAAAAAAATTAAATTATATTTGATATACAATATGTATATGAAGTTGTCAATCTCGTTAATAGAGTGCGCTTCACCAGAGAGCAGCAGTGAGGATCATTCCGAGGATCGGCAGTGATGAGGGAGGACAATCAGGAGCAAGGAGCCTTCATCTCACTAGAGAGAATACAGTTGCTGCGTGACTGTCTTTTTTTTTTCCCGGATGAGCATTGTTCGCTTGATTTCGCTCTCGGCAGAAGTTGTAGTCTTTGTCGCCCGTAAAGAGCAGCATTGAATGGAAGTGTATTCTGAATAAAGAGCAGAAATTGTATTCCGAAATGTTAATGTTTGTCCCTTTTTGTCATTTCATGTTTTGAATTAAATCCTTTTAACCTGAATTACCTCCTGGTTAATTAACCATCACACAAACCACATGGAGGCCCGTCTAATAAAAACCCCTATTTAAGTAAAATCTCCAAGATTTCAGTTTTATTTATTAATTTTTAAAGAACAAAAGCTGTCACTATAATTTAGATCTAATTCCACGAAGTTTATCCAAGAAAAGAAGATTAATCTGCCTTGTGAAACATCGATTAATTTTGATTGCATTTCCAAGTCGGACAGGGCTGAAAATGGCGAAACAAGATGCGCCACCCGTTCCTAGGTAAAAGTAACATGTGATGTTTCTGATATTCTTGAAAAGCTGTGAGTAATTTTTTTCTTAATGATTTATCTATTTGAGTAGCAAATGTGGATTCTTGAAAATCGAAATATTACTGTGAGAAATTTTGGAATTATTAATGCGAAGAGTAATTATATGATGAATACATTTTATGTTTTGATGTAGCGAATTTTTGATGAGTTTCAATCGCTTATTCGAAGAAATTTTTGTTTGAAGTTGAATTTAAATCTTCCTATTTTCTTACAAATATAAATGATGAATCTGAGTGATTAATTTAATGCTTTTGAAAAGAAAGTTGATTTCAAGCAAAAATAAGCTCTATTCACTTTCAATTTTAAAGCTTTTGAATTATAGAATTTAATATACCTTGAGATTTAAATTACTCATAAATTGAAGAAAAAATTGAGTTTAAAATAATGATAAAGAAGAATTTTGAGTGTGGAAATAAAACTAAGGTATTTTCATAAGAATTTTCAGAAATAGTTCAATAAAAACAGTGAATTTGATACTGATATTTTTGTATATGTGTTCAATATTGATTAAAATTGTTTTATTGGCATATTGAGTCATATTGAAGATTAAGAATTTTGTATAGAAACTTATTTAATTTCATTTGAGTGTTTGGTTAGGAAAATTAATTATCTACAATGTCTACGCTTAAGGATTTTCCTAGGATTTCCAAGTGCTTAAGGTATCCGCCTATCTTTAAAACGTGATTTTCTGTCAAAAACTCGATTTTTTTTTATTTACGGTCTATTATTAAAGCCGGATTTCTTAGCTTTCTAGAACATTTTCAATTTTGTTTCTATCTTACATACAACTTATGTTATAAGCATTTTAATAATAGTCGGTGTCAAGTTTTATAGCTGGAAGTAGCAGTATGCTTCCAGAAAGGGAACCTTAAGGCTCCCGTCTACCCGCCATTTTGATTTCGCGGACGTAATGTTATTCCAATGGAATTTCGACTTTAATTCTCACATATTTACTATTCGACCCATTTGAATACAATAAAATGCATCTGAAAGAGCAAAAAATAATGAATGCTTCTGTGGAATTACTTTTTTCCTCCGATTTTTAAAAATATTTTTATCCCTATTTTAATGATTCGTTTACTTGTTTTCTGGTCTTTAAAAAATATTTTTAAATATTTTTAAAAATCGGAGGGAAAAAGTAATTCCACAGAAGCATTCATTATTTTTTGCTCTTTCAGATGCACTTTATTGTATTCAAATAGGTTGAATAGTAAAGATGTGAGAATTTAAGTCGTAATTCCATAGGATTAACATTACGTCCACGAAATCAAAATGGCGGCTATACGGGAGCCTTAATGCTTGTTTTTCATTGATATTTTACGTAATATCGTCATGAAAATATCTTCCAACATGCAAGATGAATTTGAAAGACTCAAGATGCAAATGAATCTTTTAATGGTGTAATATGATACAGAGTACTAAAGGAACTTTTTGTTTGTTTGGAAACTGTGAAATTGGGTGCATATGATGCAATTATGAAATTTAACGAAGGACATCAAGGTTGCTTAAAAGTCTTAAGTAAGCTGAACTTTGAATATCCGGACTACTTCGCTATAAAGGGATACAAATGTTGGATTACAATCGAATCAGGGAATTAAAGCGTTATACAACACTGGTTAAATGCAAGCGTATTAAAGTCTTAAAGGCAATCATTAAGAAAAAGATAACTTATTTAAGTAATACATATATTAGACTTTACAAATCAGGGGCATTTTAATGTTAAATATTTATTTAATTAGGTAAGTTTCTGGGTTGAAATATATTTTGAGCCTTTTCTCAAAATCAAGATTTTCATATTTTTCTTCAGTGCAAAACATCGTATTGCAAAATGTGATCTATATAATGTTATGAAACTTTCATGGAATGCTCTATGAAAGTGAATTCAGACATTGAACCTCTCTTATTGTTAAAATGCGATTACTTTCCATTTTATTGATGATTAAAGATAACTTGTCACAAATTTGTACGTTTTTTCTGTTTGTTAAAGTAAGACTTCCTATAAATATTTAATTTTCTGGGTTATAATTGTGAGATAGACTCAAGTCCTAAATTAGATTCAATTAATCATAATAAAATTTACAGAATTGAAATATCTCTATTTAAATTTCAGTTTTGGTATTTTACATGAGTGCCATTTTACAGCTATTTTTATGTATTTTTTGAGCTGAAATATTAAAACAATTATTAATTTATGCAAATTTTGCATTGTATTTTAAATGTTTAGTCATATCTTATGGCATAATGCATATAAAAAAATATTTGTTCAATTATTTAAGAAAATCATCTCCGAAGGTATGACATTCTCTATGAAGGAAGATAACTTAATCACCGGTAGTACTAACAAAATAAAACTAATACTCCGTATAATTTTCGAATCAAATGTAGGTAGACAAAATCGTGCTAGATTGAGAAAATTTACTGGATTCCCTCCAGACTTTGATTTTGAAGAATCGAAACAAAAATTATGACAGATTTTTTACTTTAAGATTTCATTGCAATTTGTAATCTCCTGTATTTGGAGTTCTCCACTGAATTAGAAACTTGTGCTAACACTATTCTAAATGCACTTAGTAACTTTAATGTGCTTGATAAATCTGCCTTAGTATCTGAAATGTCAGATAAATGTAAACACCAGAATTTGGAACAGTTAATAACAACACATGATGCTAGCACTCCTTCTCAAAACACATTACTTCTCGAAAGCCAAAGGTTAAGTGATGTATCACAGAATTTAATCCCTGTGGAAAGAGAAAAATATTATCTCAGGATAAATAATGTTTTTAATACTAAAACATAAGTACCCTTTCGAAACCAAAACATAACCATTCTCAATGATTCAGTACACATTATTTTTTCTTCACTGGAAGCAAGACAATCAAATAATTCCTGTCTTTCTTTTTGCTTAAAATATATTGTTGATCTTATGAAACTACCATTATCATCTGAGGATACTTACAGTATTGAAGAATTTATATCAAATATAGAAGATATCTTTGATTTGTACCAGATCACCAACCCCATTAGTCAAGTTTTGTTTGTAAAAGTAATGTTTAACTGGCCCAGGTTTGACACTAATTAAGTCAATTTGTGGAATAACAAATTGGGAGCAAATGAGAAAACATTTATTGGAAGAAATTTCCGATAAACTCAATGGTCTTTAATTGAATAACATGATGCAAGCAAGACGCTTAAAATACTCTGAAACCTTACAAGAATATTTTTTTTATGATTTAGGTCTTAAGGGTTTAGTTGATGATTCATCTTTATTTAATTATGTCATCAATGATATATCTGATTCCTCAAATTACAAAATTTTGTTACATGGCTGTAAAACCATCCCCGAATTCAAAGAAAAATTGAAAATTTACAAAAAGCCTTATAATGCTTCAAAACATTCGAATAGCAAATTTGATGATCATTCTCGAGATGCAAGTTTTCAACACAAACAAGTAACACAACTCATATGTTACATTTGTGGACTTAAGGGTCATAAGAGCACTTTCTGAAAAAAATGTATACCGTCGAAGGAAACGTTACTGATGTAAAAACCTTGGTTATATACATGCAAATTGCCCAAGAAATCTCAGCAATTCTGTTACAACACCTAATCAAAATCCTTCAAGTTATTCTGATAGAACTTTACTCCAAATTTTGCAATTCTCTGAATAATACCCGAAAAATATTATGCATGTTCCTGTAAATCTTGCCGAAATTAAATTAATTGCACACTGTGTATCCCTCTCAATTAACATTTGCAGAAATAGTCCTAGACAAAGTGAAAACCATTGGTTTCACTCAAGATTCTATTACAATCCAAGATATCACATTATCCTCAAACATTCATGTAGTTAACAACCTAATACCCTTAGATGTTATTGTTGGTATGGACTGTTTACGTCACACATAGTTTACTTTTGGTAAAAATGGAATACACTTATGTAAAAAATTTGATGATGATATAATGTGGAATATTTTTAATGTTTTTGATGACACAAACCCTGTAATTGATCTATCCCACATCGTGAACTGTGAAATTTGTGAAGAAGTCAAATATCTTGTCTCTAACTACAAACCCCACAAAATTAAAAATACAGAATTTAAAATGACCAAACTGTTAAGTCGTAGCTCAACGTTATCCCAGTAGCCCAACGTTTACGAAAACTCTCCTTTTTAGAACAAAAGTTTGTAGAAAAACAAATTCGAGAATGGTTAAATGATGGAATTATAAAGCCCAGTTGTTCTGATTACGCATCCCCAATGGTTTTGTGTAAAAAGAAAAATGGAGATTATAGGCTCTGTGTTGATTTCAGAAAAGTTAATAATAATTAGATAAGAAATAAATTTACTTTGCCATTAAATGATGAAGTTTTGGATAAATTCGAAAATGCTAAAATATTCACTTCCCTTGATCTTAAAAATGGCTTTTTCAATCTCCAATGGGCCCATATAGCACAAAATTGACTTCATTTGCCACTTACGAAATACAATATGATTTTTTACGTGTTCCATTTGGAATATTCGAATTCCTAGTGTATTTCAACTCCTTATTTATATTGTGTTTAGAAAGCTTATACACAACAATGATTTAGTTGTTTACATGGATGATCTTCTCATTTCATCCCAAAATGAAACGGAAGGATTAAAAAAATTACATTTATTTCTACAGCCAGCAGCAGATTATGGTCTTGAGCTAAATTTGAAAAAATGTAATTTCTTACAATGAAAATTAGAATTTCTTGGTGATGTCATAGAAAACGGTACAATAAGACCTTCGCCTTTTAAAACCCAAGCTGTTAAAACATTTTTAGCAGCTCATAACTCCCAAACAAGTTCAAAGCTTTCTTGGTCTTAATAGCTATTTCCGAAAATTGATACCCAATTACGCTCTCAGATCTGGATTTTAAGTGATCTTCTTCGTGACAATATTAAATTTATATTTGGGCCTAAACAAATAAAATTCTCTCAAGATCTGAAGAATATTCTATCTCAAGATCCTGTTCTTTATGCTTATCAACAAGGTCTCATCTTAGAACTCCAGACAGATGCAAGTGCCCTAGGTTTTGGGGCTATACTCTTGTAAAAATCTACAGATGACGGACTATTCCACCCTTTCAATATTTTAGTCGTAAGATAACTATTCAACAAGAAAAGTAACATAGTTACGAATTAGAAGTTCTTGCCATTAATGAAGCACTCAAAAAATTTCGAAATTACCTCCTAGGAATAAAATTTAAAATTATCAGAGATTGTGACGCTTCTCAAAAAATGATGCATAAAAATGACGTATTTCCTAAAATTACTCGATGGGCACAAATGCTTGAGGAATTTTACTATGATGTTTGTCACATACCGGGTAAACACATAAAATATGTTGATGCTTTAAGTAGATACCCAGTGCTTTTGATTTCCTCAAATGATTTCACACAAAAAACCAAAGATTTCCAAGATCAGGAGCATTTCATATCTCAAATCAAAAACATGATGACTTCTACAGCTGTAGACGATTATTTTCTTAAAAATAGTATTTTGTATAAATTACACAAAGGCAATGAACTTTTGGTAGTCCCTCGAATGATACAGTCAGAAATTATCAAACTTTCACATTCACAAGGTCATTTTTCTTGAAAAAAAAACGGAATTTATGATGTCTGCATTGTTACATTCCCCACCATATAAACTTGACTCAAGAAGTCATATCAAATTGCATACTATATACCCTTTCCTCTAGAAAATCTGGTAAATAAGAAAGATTACTTCATTCTATTTCCAAAGGAGATAAACCCCTTGTTTGTTATCACTTTGACTTTTTAGGACCTTTACCTTCCATCAAAAAATTTTACAATTATATTCTTACAGTCATTGATGCTTTTTCAAAATTTGTTTGGATTCATCCTGCAAAACCAACTTCAACTAAAAATGCATTATGCGAATTAGCACTTCAACAAACAATATTTGGAAATTCTTGGAGAATTATTCGAGACAAAGGTAATTCCTTTATATCCACAGAATTTCAAAATTATTGTCAAGAATAATCAATTGAATACATTCAAATCACAACTGTAGTACCTCGAATAAATGGTCAGGTTGAAAGTATTCATGGAACAGACCTTTCATTCCTAACCAAATTGGCTATCGATGAGCCAGATAAATAGTTTAAATATTTCTCATGGTACTACGTATTTTGAATAGTACAACCACACTTAGTACTAAATATACACCTTTTCTCCATTTAATCGGTACCAAAATGAAAAAAAAAAAAAGAAAAGACCTGGAGATCAAACAATTTCTTGAGAGAAACACTATCCAACAGCTACACATGACAAAGAAATACTACGTGATGTGGCCAAAAAGGCATTCTAAAATTACAGGAGAAAAGTATACGACAGTATAACACACGACATAAACTAGCCTGTAAGTACAACTGTGGGGATAAAGTTGCATACAGCGCACACAATTTGACACTGGACTGAAGCTTCGTCCAAGATACTTTGATCCGTAAGTAACTAAAATCATCCTAAATGATCGTTATGTGGTTCGGAAAGTAGGACTCCATGAAGGTACTAACCTAACATCAACTGCTGCAGACAAGATGAAAAGGTGGTGCACAAACTGATCACTGCATTCTACCTTTACTTTATGTCACTTTCCTTTGTTTTCCTTTTTCTGCTTTTGTACTTTTTTTTCCTTGTCATTTCAGATTCATTGTTTTTACTTTGAGTTGACACAGACCGAAGTCGTCTGGCAAGTCAGAACGGCCGTGTATAGTTGTCACTCCCGTCAATAGAGGGCGCTTCACTAGTGAGCAGCTACGAGGATCCTACTGAGGATCGGCAGAAACGAGTGAATCAGGAGAGAGGAACTTTCATCTCGCTAGAGAGAACACAATTGATGTGGTATTGTCTTTTTTTTTCTCCCAGAGGAGCACTGTTTGCTTGGATTTCTCCCTCGCCAGACATTGTTAAAGTATTTGTCGCCTGTAAAGAGCAGTATGGCTCAATTCCCAGGTATTGCAATTTGAAATGTTAATGTTTTGTCCTTTCATGTTTTGAATTAAATCATTTCACTTTAATTACTGCCTGGTTAATTATTTGCCACTCAAAACCCATGTATATTGATACATTTGACACTAATTAAGTTACAAAGAGTCGTTACGTATGTATAACTTTGAACAATCCTATAAAAGCAATACTACATGTCTATATTATAAGATAACTACAAATGAATTGTATGCATTGTTTTATTTGCATGTGATTTGAAAGATTTTATATTTGAACTCTCAGATATTAAATCATTTCAAGTTTTTTTTACTTAAAAAAGATAAAAATGATTTTTATAAAGTCTTAAAATTAATGTATTAACTTTGAAACACCAACTATAGATTCATTGTATTTAATATGTTGTTACAAAAGATAAAAAAAAAATCAATAAAAATATCTCTTTGATTCTTCGTAATCTAGTTTTGTACTGCTCATTTTAAAAAATATTTAGATTTCTTGGTACAGCCTTAAGAGAAAACATGATTATAATATTAAATAATGCAAAGAAGCATATTAGATAAATAGAATTGATTCATCATTTGTTTAATAAAACTATGAAGTATCATAAAACTGAATTTTTTTTATGTTTCATACTGGATTTGTAAAAAAAATGTATTTCTTAAAAAATATTCTAAATTACTGCATTGTTAAGACAATGAAATACATTTGTTTGTCAAATATATTATGAAGTAAGACTTTTGCATAAACAATCTCACATAAATGTTTTAATTCTTAGATATTTTAGAATTAAATATATTCGTTTAATATCATTATTTTTAAATTTGTTAAAATGACGATAATGAAGTTATTGATTTTCCAAAATATATTAAAATAGATTATTTTAAAGTAAATGTAACACCTTTAAAAACGGATTTGGTGAATTTTCTGCAATATTTTCTTATACTTGCTCTATCACCAAAAATTATGCAAGCCCTTGAAGATATCAGAATCTCATATTGTGAATCATATTACAATATTCCCTTAATAGCCATGCAATTATCAAATCAGATCATCATCGGATTACCGAAAACGTTAGATTACTGGAAAATGAGTAATATTAACGCACTGAAACAACCAAACCATTGAATTATTGTACAAATATTGATACATAATACGCAAATACAATGTTAAACAAATGAAATTATTTAAATTACATATTAAATGTACTATTTTGCATTGATAGCACACATTATTTCAAAATATTAGAATACTTAAAATAAAGCTTGTCTATCTGTGTGAAATACCGGATTACTGACAGGGTCGGAAAGGGGGCTGCTGGATTATAGAAAGAGAAATGTAATTATATATATAAATCATAATCTCTATTACTCCCAAACGTGTCAAATTTTAGGATTTGGGAAGATATATATGACGCTTGTTCAAAAAGTGCTTATATTTGAAAACTGATGGCATCATTATGATTAACTTTTATTATCATTGGGTACTGCCATATGATAAAATGAGCTGAATTATATCTGTTTTTGATTCATAAGTTAGTTTGGATTTGGTTTCATTAGGTATCAAATCAAAATTTGATTGCTGACGAGTTATTGATGCCATTTTCCGTCAAGTTGTCACGTCAGTGAGAGTTGAATTCATCATGGTAAATTTACAATCGAACCAAAGTCGAAGCGTTGGGATGCTTCCGCAAATCTTTTCCAAAAACAGCAAATATGGTCTCATCATCAGGAAACGTTATGATGAAAAGTTTTTGAGGTGAAAAAAAGTCATGATCAAGAATACTAGTGAATGAGTCTTAAACAGATGTCCAGTGGATCATGATGATTACTAAAACACACAATTTTCTATACTATGAGCGCCTTCTCTTAGATTTTCTAAGGACTGATTAAATGACCCAGTTATATAAATGGAAGCTACAAATATACATATAATTGTGTTTACCAATATGATACAGCTTTTATTCCGACTATGAAGATCAAGCATTTATTAGAATTCATTATCCATTACAAGTTTAAAATGTAATAAACATTTAAAAGCGTCGTTTAGAAAGTAATCGTGTTAAGAATAGGGAATGGAAATAGGAAACTCACAGAAGAATTTTCCTATTATCATTTTTCGTTACGTAAGAAGTCCATGATAATGACTAACTTTGCGACTAAACAAAATCAAAGCCCTAATTCTTCCAGCCATCAAGGCTTTCTTCACTTTCTCTAGAAAATAATAAGTTGCTTCACGGGAAGGAACTCATTATTTTGATTATCATTTGGTTTCTAAAGTATGATGATGATTACAGATCACATTGATGTTACAATTGAACGTAAAATGAAGAAGACAGTTCCACGGAACAACTGTTAACTAATATGAGAATCTCGTTTTACAATTATTCTGGTGCCATTTTACAGAATGCAAAACACAATTGAATGCGACGCTACCTTAGTAACGACATAAAAAAAATTGTACCTTTCTCATAATTTCCTCATTTTCTGCAGTTCTACATATAAATGTAATTTCCTCAGATTTCCTCATTCAGCATTGCAGCACTGTAGATTTCTTAATAAGACCAGATTAGTTCACTTTTGTGAAGTTACGATCAATATTAAATCTGAACAAAGGAGTTTAATACTTTTGTACTTAGTAGAACCTATTGCTAAGAACTTGTAGAGAGTCATCTATTGTATGTTCTTTCTTATCTATTTCGTAGAAAAAACGAACAATAGCCAACACAAAAAAATTATGAATTCTTTCCTTCTGAATTGAAGATAATCCCAGAAAGAGTGACTTTTAGGACGACGCAGTGAGGAAAGGGGTTCTACTGTTATAAAAATATTGGCTTATAGAGAATTTATATAGTAATCTATGAAAATCTCTATTCCTTTCCTAGTAATAATCCAGATGAAAGCAATATTTCTTACAGATTACCTTTACAGAAAAATACGTATTAAATAACTTTATTGCTGTATATTCAACGAAATCCATTTGATTTAGTTAAAATACATTTTATTCCGATGAATAATTGCAAGAGTGGCTCAGAAAATTATCTTGTTAAGAAGGGTAAATGGAAATGTGGTAATAATCATGGAACAGTACTATAGAGTATTACACACTATAGTACTGTCCCATGATTATTTTCCCTTTTTCAGGGAAGTTCATTAGTATAGTACTCTTTGATTTTCCTAGAAAATCGTCGTTATAAACCTTTCTGCTAATCAGACTACTTCTGCCTTCTTTGGAGCATATACTTTAGAACGAATGGATCTTTTTAATTCGTGCTTAACTCACGGTGTATAATGATGAATACAACATTAGCAATAACTACTAAAAATGACGGCAACATTTCAAAACACCGCATTCTGACACACACACACTCAAAACTAAAATAAGAATAATTATAAAATTTGTCATGGTTTTGTTTCATATATTGCAGCACTTGATGGTAACATCAGTATGCTTTAGAAACACCATATGCCATACAACTCAAGCACTTTGATCCAAACTTTAACTAAATGTTAAAGGAAAAAATTATCTTATTCCACACGTCATACCAATCGCAAAGGCTTTAATATTTTGGTAGTGAAGTATGAAACCAAAGTTATATAGTTTTTCATTACATGTCTTCATGCATTTTGAAATTGCAATATATATATATATATACAACTTCAAAATGTATATGTATATATATATATATATATATACAACTTCAAAATATATATATATATATATATACAACTTCAAAATGCATATATATATATATATATATATATATATAATATATATATATATATATATATATATATATATATATGTATATGTAAATGGATCAGATCTAAATGTCAGCTTATGCACTCATTATTACACGAGATACTTTTTCTCGATTATGAAAGGTTTAAGAGGCGGCATGACTGATTATTTCTTCGTTGGCTATTGGGAGACTTTTTGAATCAATTGAACTTTGAGCTACTGCTACTAGGACAAAAGTAGGTGCCTCTTTGTATAATCCAGAAACGTTACTTTATATTTTTAATTCTAAAACCGAACATATTTTTCCATTTCCATCTTTCAAAGCCTTATTCTTTGATTTAATATTGAAGCAAGGTCATGGTTAAAGTTATTTATTTTAAGCAATTAAAATTTAATTATATTAATCATAAGAAACTCTTTTTCGTAGTAAAATTACGAAAATGAACAAGAATTAAATACAAGAAAGAAGTAGGTGAAAAGAGAATGGTTTCTGAGCTTCTGTTAATTCGTCGAGTGTATTAACTGCACCCCCAAGAATTGATTGTAATGTAATGCTTCCTAAGATTAGCCTTTTCTTAGGTATTTTGTTCCTAGGTAACTTCCCTGTTTCTTAAGTATCTTCCTGGTTTCCTAGGTACCTTCCCTGATTCCTACACTTCTTGCTGTAAGTGAAATATACATGTATCTTCTACACAAACCAACATTCCTTCATAATCCTCATATCTTTAAATACACTTGTTATAACATGTGATCCATCGATCGACGGTATTTTTCGTGAGTCGGGAAGGCCGTAGGGATATTCTTGTGACAACTATCGATGCCAGGTTTAGGTGGTAGCTTTCATTTTGTTATCAGATTAAATTATATCTCTTATGGCGTTATTTAAACTTTGAGAATAGGGAAAAATCACAAAGTGTGTTAATGGTCGGGTGCCATGACGTATCTCAAACATGATTTGTAAATTGGCCATCATCTTTTTCAGTTTTCAGCTCATCAAAGGTACCTAGATGTAAAGGAAACAAATGTGGTTCATAAGAGGAAGCTCATGTAGTTTCCAAGTACAAAACAGTTTTCAAAATTTGATAACAAAAAAAAGCATTTCATCCATTTAAGCATTATTTGTCATTTAAATCCCAATATCTAAGCATCATAAATTCAGATTTCTGATAAGTAAATTTAGAAACAATTACTAATTGATTTCAGAATTTATGAAATTATAACTGATTTCACCTATAAACTAATACAAAATGGGACATATCTAGAATAAATAGTGATAATAAAAAGTATTTGAATTATATAATATTATTAAGTAATATTAATATCTATATTATAGAGTAAATTTTTAATTTTTATTTTTATGAGTATTTTCCATAATGTCTTATTTCTTTATTTTTATCTTTACACCTCTTTCTATGGCTTACCTTCTTAAAGTAAGTTGCAGAATCATAATATCTAAGTAACCTAGTAAACTTCATCTTTCCCATGGGATTTATTGTCTATGGTAATCATGAACGTAGCATCGCCCTCTAGCCATTCTTCTCGGTTTCCGAACATTTTTCTTTCTTATTCAGTTTTACTTTTTTTTTTTCATTTTTGTGTGTCTAGATTATTGCTTTAAACAAAAGTTCGTTATAAGTTAACCAGATTGAGCTGTTGCACTATAAACACTAACTATTACTTACTCATCCATTTTTATGGTAATCGTTTGAACCAATTATTTTGGTGTTTGGATAAAAGTGAATGGTTCTAAAAATTAGTTTTTACTTCACAATATAACATACTCCCATAATCATTTGTTTCAAGATACCTTATTTTAGTACAGAGAACTATCAGAACAACGTCATAACATGCTATTTAAAACAACTCAGACATCATATATATTTGTACTCAGAGTGAAATTAAAGTCCTTTTGCCGTGACTATGAGCCATGACCGCTTGGGAATTCGCCGAATTATCTGTAAAGGCTTTTTCAAGAGACTTTAGTGAAAAGTTGCGTATAGCGGAATGTAATTCCAAACTCACGATACGAAACTCTACGTAAACATGTAATTTAAATCCATTTCGTCCTGAAAGAGGGTGTGTAGGTAGTTGATATGTCTAGGAGAGATGTGAAAACGTTGTTTAACTGATTATATATATATATATATATATATATATATATATATATAAAAGCACCATAAGAGATATTATTTTATCGTACTACGAATTTAAACTTTTGCAACATTACAATTAAAACTTTTGAAAACAGAATGATTGTATACAGAAAAAAGCACATTTTACAAAACAAGTTTATATTTAAGTTATAATCTTCATTATTTATTCAAAATAGCGTACCGTACAGTAACTATGTTTTGAAATGTTTCTTTTACTTTTAATTCAGAAGTGTTTTCTTTAAATCTTAAGATTACTGATGGATCATAATGCACTATATATATGGATTGGAAATATGTTTTTTTATTCAATTGTGCACTCAAATGTGTTCGTTTTTTTTTCCATTAAATTATCAAATTTCCTAATAGTAACTAAACTGAAAATTTCTAAAATTAACATTAAGAAAAAACATAAAAACAACTATTATTTATCTGAAAATTGCCATGATTCAAATAATGAAAGAAATCATTCCCATTATCTTGAAAATCGTTGTTATATAAGCAAGCATTTCTTTAAATTTGACACCGAGAAAAGTGTTGAAATTTTGAATTACTGTTGTAAATGTAAGTTCATAAATATTTACTATGTTATGGAAGTACTTTTCACCATTAGCCTAAAAATAATTGTTTTAAAGTTCGTTATTTTTGTATAGTAAATTATTGAATAATCGGTATATGGAAACCTTAAAGACATCAGGTATATTAATATAACTAAAGTACATCATTTAGTTACTGATTTAATTTAATAATTTAATGTTTCTGATTCATATTTGATATAGAATGTCATACATGATTTACTGATTTATAATTTATTACGTTAACTAAACATGCTTAAATTATGTAAAAATATTTTTTTTCATTTTGTAAGAAATTTGAATTACAGAATAGCGTTGTTTTTGTTTTTAGGGTTCCCACATTTATATTAGCCTCTAATTTGTCTTGAAAGCTCAAGAATATTTAAGGGATTTCAGAAAACTTAAATCTTGTCTATGCATGGAAAAAATATCATTTTTGAAAACAATATAACTTCCCAACAAAACAAAGCAGACAATTCAAACTTTTACCAAATAAAAATTCATATTTATTTGCACTTTGTCTCATATTTTCATAAGATTTAAAGAAGGTTTTAAAAAGTTTTAATGAAAAATGAATTAGACATTTTTTTCAAAATTAAGAAAATCTATATTTTGCTGCTCGCAGGATTCTGAAGTATATTATCGATTAAAATTTACGAAAGTGATTTTACCTAGTAAAAATTAGTTCAATTTTAAATACTTTATTATATACAGACTTTTTTGAGAAATTTAGAGGAAAAGAAATATTGAATACAATTATCAGAAAAAATATGAATTTTTCAGAAAAATCAAATTAGAATTCATGTAAAAGATTTTCTGTTAATAATTTGCATAAAATTTGATGTATATGTCACAAAGAAATCGTTTTTGAACATGGACATAAAATTTCACACTGATATCTTAAATATTTTTTCTGTGAAATCCTGCGCGGAAGTTAAAAATTTTTCTTCTGAGAGATAGATATGAAGTTAAAATTGAAAAATATATATAACAATGAGATAATTCAAATCAAAGTTCAGAATTTTTCTCGATAGCTCTTGGAGTTTTCGAAGTATCGTTATATTTTTGGTACCAAAATGTTCAGAACAGATGAAGCTCTAAAATATATATATATTTTAAAAAAAATCAAAAATTTTGAGGTTTAAAGGTCCTGAGACCCCTTAAAGCAATAATAGATCAATGTAATAAAAATCAATGCCTTTTATCTAATTCTTTGATAATGAAGCATTCTATGAACGAAAGATGATTCTATATTATGGAAACATATCAAGAAATATAGAATTTATTTTTATATATGTTGAGTCTAGTGCATTTTACATTTCTCTGGAGAAGAGAAAAAAAAAACTTCTTAAGAACATTTATCTTAATCTTACTTTATGTACAAGCTGCTTAATGTCAATTAGAGTATTCAGGGACTCTGGGCTATTTTTAGAAAAATAAATTCAAAAAGAGTATCCAATTAGGAAAATGCGCAGTAGATAAAACTAGCATAGCGTAATGAGGTTGGAAAAGTTAGTTGTATAATGTCAACATATCCATTCATAACTAACTTTTTTATTCACGGAAGAATTTAAAACTCTCTACATTGAAAAAAAAGATAACATTATAAACGTAAAAGTATCTTGAGCCTTCTTTCCTTTTTGTCTAGTTTTTATTATGAGTTTTTGTTGAGTAGAAACATGCATTTTTTTCGTGGAGAGAAAATGTCAACTTCCTGTTTGGCAGAGTATTTTATTCAGTTTGATTTTAATGACATGGATGTTACATAATAATTAAAGTGCTCTGGTTTGTAAAGTGATTTTTCTTCCATAAAATTACTTGACGTTTCTATCTTTAAAACTATTTCTCGGATCATTTAAGGTATAGTAAAATGCTGAAAAACAACATACTAACTTGTAGATTCAATTTACGAATACATAAATGCATTAAGAATATCTTAAATGAATTTTGTTTCAAATATATGTTTGACATCAACCTTCCCTAATATGTTATATTATTCAAAAATATTTAATTAAAAGGTATAATACTTTTTAAAAAAATACTAATAGTTAGTTAAAAATACAGTTTTAGGCACTATTTATAATTCAACCTTTCTGAAATTACTCTTCAATTCTAATCTTTTATTCGCATATATAGTTCAGAAAAAAAATTCAGGGTTTTAAATTAGGAATTTAATATTAATGGGCTAAATTATAAATAAAAAAATATTTCTCATAGAGTTTGCAGTTTTGCAAAATAATTCAAAATCATTGGAATACTGGTAAGGAATCAGTTTTGTAAAAATACTTATAAATATATTGTAAAATACAAACCATCATGCGTGTAACGTGTAATTATTTCTCACGTATCTTTCTCTTTAACAAATTTTGGTAACGATTTTATTATATTATTTGAATTAAGAACTTCGCCTTTAGAAAGAACTTTGACTTATACAAATGAACACTGTTGTGTAAAAGACGTAGTGGATAAGAAAGAAGATAGAATAGTGGATATCATTGATATTAGACGTAATATACAGTTAGGAGGTAAGAAAAAAAGAGGTAAATATATATATATATAAAATGGCTGGATCATTGACCACTCCATTTGGGTACGATGAAAAAAATGAGGGGTTATTATAAGGTTATATTCCTGATTCAGATCTAGGCACCTAAAATCTTATTTATTCAGATCTAGTTATTTGCTATTATTAATACAAATATAATTCTCAGTTATAATCTTTGGTAAAGAATGCAATTAATTAAACGTTCCGTAATCGTGATAAAACTAGATTTTTTTTTATTATCTTAAGGATAAAATGAAGCAGATATTATTTTCTTATTTGATTATTTATTGAGTTATATCCATTAAAAGATAACTAATAACACTGAAACTTTAAAAAAGTTATAAAATTGCTTAAATAAATTTTTCTTAAAAAAATTAAAGGACATGCTAAATCAAGAATACTTGAACAAATATTTAAAATCACTAACAAAATATATTTGGAAAACCTTATATCTGATTCCGATTATAAATCATAATAAACGATGGAAAATGATATTGCTTTAGTTGAGGGGAAGTAATTATCACGGATGTAACAGATAGTTTGTTTAAAATGATTAAAAGTTATGATATTATCGAAAAAAATCCACGATAGAATTTAATCGGAGATAAAAAAAAAATTCCACATTACAATATTACCTATTAAGGATCCCGTCTACCCACCATTTTGATTTCGCGGACGTAATGCTAATCCTATAGAATTACGACTTTAATTCTCACAACTTTACTATTCGACCTATTTGGTTACAATAAAGTGCATCTGAAAGAGCAAAAAATAATGAATGCTTCTTACTTTTTTGTTCTGATTTTTAAAAACATTTCTATTATTATTTTAGTGATTCGCGTGCCATTTTTCCGGTCTTTAAAAAATATTTTTAAATATTCTTAAAACTCAGAGAAAAAAAGTAATTCCACAGAAGAATTCATTATTTTTTGCTCTTTCAGATACACTTTGTTGCATTTAAATAGATCAAATAGTAAAGATGTGAGAATTAAAGTCGTAATTCTACAGGATTAACATTACGTCCACGAAATCAAAATGGTGGGTAGACGGGAGCCTTAATTATAATATTCTATACTCTAATTGATGCACCTTGTTTTTATTCAAATTTTGAATACATTTATTCTTGCATTACACGTAGTAAAATCACAAAGATTATCCATTGTGATTTATAAAATAAGTGTTACATATGTTGTTCAAAAATATGTTGCAATAAATTTACACTAAATTTTTTATTACAATGATTACAACCTATATAAAAATAAATTAAATACATGACAGTACTAATTACATTTAGCTTAAAGTACATTATATTTAATTTTATTGTTTGACTTATTTTTAATACCTCAAAATAACAGTATTCTTTATTTCAGTATTTTATCGTTTCCTTTACTTCTTTCTAACCGATAGTTGAATAACTTGACATATATATATATATATATATATATATATATATATATATATGATCCATCTTGCTTTGATTAACACTCTACTCAGATACTCATATTCTTCAAATATAATTCCTTCTTTTTTTAATTTTTAAATATAATGTGATTTTTTTTTGTCACTGCTATTTCGTACTCATAGATTCCGTCCATACTC
>BMAW01105575.1:7405-18344 GCA_019974015.1 Nephila pilipes
CAGTTATAATGCTATGGAGTATTATGAGAAAATTCCGGAGCTCAAACGTTGCATAGACCAAATTAAATGCGGATATTTCACCCCTCACAATCCAGATCAGTTTAAAGATCTTGTTGACATCATTCTCAAATACGATCGGTAAGTAAGGAAATATTTTCAAAAAAGCATAAAGTCTAACAGAAAGTTCTGTCCGTTTGTGAAGTGAAAGAAAATAATTCGATATAAAAATCAACGTTTTTATATGGTGGCAAAGTTTATTAAAGAAAATTATTGAAATATTAGTTAAAACTGTTAGTTATTTTTAACTTTAAAATTTACTTAAAAAGATACATTTGTGAGAGTATTAAAAAATTCATAATACTCATAAAATCAAAACATGCATTTGAAAGTTTGTAAGTCATTCTATTTAAGAAAAAATGGGAACCAGAATTCAGAAAAAATTATTGTGAAAAGACATGGCGCCAAATATTGGAAACTTTCTTTCTTGCGAATGATTACTGGCTAAAAGTCAGCAACCCTTACTATCTCGGAGATAGTAAAGGGGAGATAGTATCTCCCCTTTGTGAGTACAAAAGTTTTACGATACCTCATGTGGCGTGGGGAGTGCCCGGTGTTCCCAGAGAGGGAAAGAAATTTTTTCCTCAATTCTAAGAGCGCCGAGAGGAAAGAATATTTTGACTTATTAAAATCATAGAAATACTAGTTAAAACTTGTCGCAAACGTCTAAATATTGCATTGTTAGGCGAGTACGAACGATTCCCAAAATTTCAAAGCTCTAGCTTGATGGGAAGTTGGTTAAATTAACGATCGAAAATTTGATGACACATACACACACACCAAGTGAAATTCAGAAAAACGTTTTAAAAAGGCATATTTTCCCCATATTTTATAATATTTATAGTACAATATAATTTATTTCGTTATTTTTGACTTCTTGTCAGCGTACAGGAAGTTTGTAATTATTTTTTGAAAAATGCTTTTTCTTTAAATGTGAAGAACTCAAGTTGTTCTTAGTTGACATCTGCTTCAGTTTTGAATTTTTTTTTTTCCTTTCAAAATAATTTTCAAGGAGAGAAACAGGTGATAATCGAAAGGTACTAGGCCCGGAAAATACGAAGGATACGACAGAATTTCCCAGTTTAGCTCTATGCTCTCCCGATGAGTCACCCAAATTATCATGAGCTGGGATTATCATGAGCCAGCATGATGTGCTTTATACTGAACATCGCCACATTCTTGCCTTTGAGTGTTTTATTTAAATCATCCATTTTCTGACAATATCACTCAGAATTGAGCTTTTTATTACGTATTTATTAAAAACCCGTAATGTAAAGCGTCCTACACACAGCATTCTTTTGTTCAGGCATAATCTCGGTTTAGAGGTGGAAGGAACTGATTGTCAGAGCTTACTGTATGCTATTTTCCTTACGACGTTTTCGTAAATGATCGAATTTTTTTCACCGCTTATCATCCGGTCCAAGAAAAGTTCGTTTTTGTTCAGGCTCAATTAAACAATTTTTTCTCATTTAACTCATGAGGTACCCATTTGGAGCATTTATAGATCAATCCTATTAACGACGGAAATTATACTATACATTAAATATTTTAAAATAAATGAAAACTGTAATGTTTCATAGTGTTTCACAAGCGGACAGAATTTTCCAGTATACTTAATATTTCAATTTTTTTGTAATATTTATCCGGTAATTGATAAGAAGTGGAACTCACCAACATTATGGAAGGACTTTAAACGATAGATCTTGTAGTTTAAAGATAAACTCGAAGAAATTAGATGAAAAACTGTAGAAATATTTCATTTTCCTAATTTCCGCATTAAGTTCACTCGAGTATTTCGAAACCAGTTAGATTTAATATATAAAAAACTTGAAGGTCTTCGATGTGATTGAGTCTCGCGCCAGCGATCTTTCAGCTGCTGACTCTCGAATTTGATTCAAGATTATTCTACTCTTCCAAATTAAAAATAGAACAATATTTAAAATAAGAAAATAATAATTTTAGTCATGAGATTTCATATTTTATATTGATAGCATTCAAATTAAAATACCGCATTAATTTTTTTCCCGTTGTTCTGGCTGTAAAATTAAATGCATGAGAGGTTAAATTTAAAAAAATCATTTGAAATTAATATTAATCTGAATTAGTTTATAAGTTTCAGAAAATAAGTAATTTAAATGACACAGCAGAAATGAGAATTTCACTATTTCTCCGGACATATGAATTGCGCAACCGCACTAACGCGTAATAGCGACCATAACGAAAATTTAAACAGATTTGGCGACAATAAATGGATTAAAAGAAATAGCTGTCATCTCTTAACATGAAGTTCTGACGTCATCTGAAAAAGATAAATATGAATCTCATAAAAAGGGGGCATAGTAAAACCACTAGTAAAGCGGACTTGTGATTAAATGGGGTCCGACTGTATTACGTATTTATTTATCAGAAATAATGCGAGAACATATAAACAATACAAAAATATTAGCAAAATAAAAATGTAAAGACATTACTTTATTTTTGTAAAATAAAAATATAAACTCATCAATTTCAGTTTTCACGGAAAGGTTTCATTAGAATAAAAGAAAAGAACACAATACAGAACAAAATCGACTGTAATTGAAAAATTTGTGTTCGTAATTCTTGAAGGTTTTAAGTTTCGTTTTAGAGAAGAAATATTTGATTTCGCTAATTATATTGCCAATTAAATGTAATTTCGTATACAATTTACAGTAGAATAAAATTTTGAGAAGAGTAATGAGGTTTATAGAAATAGAAAATTACTTTTATTCCTTTCCTTTAAATTCTTAATTGGCTAATTACCGTATATTTCCGAAGATAAAACGACCTTCAGATAAGACGAGGTATAAATTTTCGTCAAAATGATTAAAATTTCAGAAAAATTGAATGATTTATTTCAAAGTCACATAGTTACAAAATAACGAGATCAATAATGTGTTGACCCACCTCAAGCCTTAATGCAAGCAACCACACGATGTGGCATAGAGTGATAAAGCTCCCTGATGGTTTTCTGCGGTATTTTTTACCAAATTTGCTCCAATTGTCGGGTTAGGTCATCAGCATTTCTTGGTAGATGCAGTCTTCTTCCCATCATATCCCAGACATGCTCGATTGGAGAGGGATCTGGCTGGCCAAGGAAATGCTTGACAAGCTGAAAGACAGTTCATAGCAACACTCGCCGTATGTGGTCTGGCATTATCTTACTAAAATTAAGGCCAGGGTACTGCAAAAGGAACAGTAGCAAAACGAGTCTCAGTATGTCGTCGACGTACCGCTGTGCTGTAAGTGTGCCTCTAATAACGACGAAAGGGTCCAGCTATCAAGGGAAATGGCGCACCAGAGGGGCACAAATCCTGGTTGAGGGCCTGTGTGGCGTGCAATAGTGAAAGCAGGATCGGCTAGCTGCCCTAGGCGTCTCCAGACACGTCTTCGATGATCGTCAGGACACAGTTGGAAGCGGGATTCGTCGCTAAACATTATACGTCCCCAGTCAGCATCATTCCAACCTGATTGAGCCAAGCACCAATGTAATTTGGCTCTACAATGTACAGGCGTGAGTGGCAGGTGGCGAAGCGGTCGGTACGAGCGTAGATTTCGATCTATCAGCAGTCTGTGAATGGTCCTGGTGGACAGTCGCGTGCGGGTCGCACGTCTGATGGTTGATAACGATGAACCAAGCGCTGTGACAGCTGATATGACAATCACTCTGTCCTCCCGATCTGCTGTGGCCCTAGGTCGACAGCTACCATCATGACGCTGAAATCAGCCATTGTCCACCCATTCATGCCAGTAGCTTCCATTCGCCGCATCGCTTCGACTCATATGACGAACGATTCTGCGATTTGCCCAACCTGCCTCTTTCAATCCAATGATACGATCTCTTTCAAACTCTGACACCTGCGCATAATGTGCACGAATCTTTTGGCGAGGCATCGTTACACCCGACGTAAGATATCCACAGTCAAAATGCAACGCAAATTTTGACCATCAGATTGAGAATCGCTTCTTATATACACCTGCTGAGTGCGCAGTTCCGATGCGCTGTAGCCCCTGCTGTTCATTCATTGGACACCAAATTTTAATCATTATACGAGTACATTTTAATTTAACTTTTTTTTTTCTTTGTATAAGACGAACACGGATTTGGGTGACTTTTCTTTTATGATTCAATTATCGTTTTATCTGCGGAAATATACGGCAATTCCATTGAAAAATAATAAATTTCTCGCATTAAAAATGTCTTATATAATATATAAAATTAACTGAATAAAAATTCGATTAGCTTCAAAGAAAATAAAAGTTTCAATACTTTAATATTAAAAGAATTTGAAAGCTTTCCACACAAAGAAAATGGCCTACCATCTACAAAAAGGACCAGAATAATTAAAGCATCTGAAAAAAAAGATGTAAAGTATGATTATATTAGTTCACAGATCGCAGTTAGAACATTCGAATATTAATAAAATCTAAAATATTTTTATTGCCGATTGTATGTGACAGTCTATAAAGAATTATATTTGAGAAGCAAAGTTGCCACATTGGCGCTTCAGTAAAAAAGAAAAAAAACATAGCTTAAACAAATATTCATAAAAATGTAAATAAACTTTGAACCATCTCGAAAGAAACTGATTTCTAATTTTATTATGGAAGTAAATTATTGTTTTATCGTTCTCTTAATAATTTAGAGCGCAAAATTTAATAAATTTTATAATCAAAAGTAACTAATCTCTTTTCTTTCAGATTTTATGTATTGGCTGATTATGAAGCTTACATTGAATGCCAAGATAGGATCAACAAAGTTTACCAGGTAAATTCCTTGGCTTTATTCTCTTAAAAATAAAACGATTCTCTTCTAATGATTAAACATGGGCTGTGTGTTCCTTGTTAATCAAAGGCTGTATTTGATAAACAAATAGTATGTTGGAGAATGTCTTATCCACCAAGTTCAAAATATAGGGAGAGCAGTTAATTTAAATTACACATTTATTTTAGGACTCCACGTGCCAATCACACATAAACAAATATTTACATTATTTACAACTACACAAGGCTTCCAAATAGCCCAGATTGCAATTTAACCCGCTTTTGCGGTCAAGAGAAATAACCCGCCTTACGCGGTCAAGATCCAAAAGCATTCTGTAAAATATTACCCATGAACCCGTGCGCTCTCACTCACACGAGACAAGGCGCCTCCTGGAGGGATCCGAGTAATTTATTTCCAACATAGTACAAGGACACTACACTGTTTTGTAGAAAAGTGTCTCTGCAACTTTTAATTGTAATTTAAGAAAATTAAATTGGTTTTTACGGAATGACGAACTCCGATCGGATTGACTTTCAACAAGTGTGACGACCAGCAACATCGAATGAGTGTGACAAATTATGTTGCAAAATCGCTGACTGTCGTACGATGGATATTGGACAGCACAAAGATAGTCATTCCCGAAAATTTGGGTTAGTGCAAGATCTATTCTCGTTTTGGGCCGCACTCATTGACAGACGAGCAGAAGGAAATACGAATGAACACTGTTAAAAGAGATTTTATAGACACGTATGACCAATATCCGACCTTTGTGCAAACCATCAGCACAGGATATGAGAGATGGTACTGTCTTTACGATCCAAAATCGAAGCGGCAAACAATGGAATGGTGCTTACCGTTTTCCCCTCCCCCAAAGAGCTGCCTGCATAAGTTCGGAATCAAGACACTCTTGGGTATGTTTTTCGACAGCAATGGCATGATCCAACAAGAGATTATCCAGAAAGCGCAAAACCTTCAACGCCGAATTCTAAGTGCTTATTGCCTTGCATCCAATATCCACATACAATGATCCTCCTTAAATGTAAAGGAGTGGGAAGTACGTAGCGATTGTAGATATGGAGCCCTGCTGGGCTTTTATCTTCCATCTGACCTTCGACTTTGCTATTTTCCTTGTACCCAGTGCAATTAAAAAGGACATTGAAAATAAAATTAAGTGCATGTAAAATAGGAGTTCAATAGTTCATTAAAATATATTTGAAATTGTAGTTATTAGAAGTTATGAAAAAGTTACCTGAAAATGAATGATCTACTGTGAATTTCTATTTTGGTTTCTATTGGAGAAGTAGGGGTTAAGCCGTGGCGTCTAATCAGGAGGCAACAGCTCTAGTCATAGCAGGAAAATGATATTGTGGGCGGTACTTCTCTCCGAGTTCGACTAGGAACCAGAGACAGTGCCCTGATTGGTTGTTGGGGTAAAAACTAGACTTAGAAAAATATTTTGAATGTTTCTGCAGCCAGTAGGGGAAGGAAGATTTAGATTAGTTTTTAGTAACGTCGCACTAGAAGCAACACGAGGGCTACTGGCGACGGACCTCGTAATTTTGAACCACGGTCAAGTGACGAGGACGACACCTGAGCTGGCACCCTCCTCTCCTAACATCCACACCACGCCAACGGGAGAACTTTGGGCCCCGAACAGATTTAACGTGCATCAGCCCCGGCTACACGGCGGGTCTTTAGCGGCCAAGGATCGAGCCCGCGACTAACGAAAACTGCCGGCCGCTAGTCCACGACCTTGACCACTAGGCTACCGCGGCCCGAGAGGAAGGAAGAAACCGTCCGACTTCTGACCGTAGGAGGTACGGGAAGTGCAGGCTAGGGATATCCAATGTCGGCACGATACAAGTTTTAGGGAATTAAAAAGTCTTTGGGTCGGCAAAAATAGTTTTTTTTAAAAAAAATATTACAAATACTATTTTTTTTTTATCACGGCTGTTAACATTGTGGTCAGTTTGTTAAAGACTGGTTTAATTTCACAGATGGAGTAACTCTAGGTTCGAACTCGGGTCCTACGACTTTGGAATCTTGCAACTTGATCACTATGCTGCGGTCTCGCCAGAACAATTAGAAAAACTTGAACGTACAACTCTAATGTTTTCAAATCTGTTAAGTGGAGTCTGTTGCATGATAACGCTCGCCCACATGCAATGATCCGTATGCACAACTTCTTGGCCCATGTAACTGTTATTGAACATCCAACTTACACGCATTATCTGTAACCTGCAGACTTCTTTTTGTTCCCTCCCCTCAAGGGATCCTGAAGGGACAAGATTTGCAGACATGAAGCGTAACGTGCGTGCTTCAACCGATCCCAAAAGAGGCGTTCGCAGACTTATTCCAGCAGCTTTATCAATGATGTCAAAAGTGTATTTTGGCTAACACATATAATTTTGGGGGTGAATAAAAGTATTTTGTTCCTACGTTTTCTTTCATGCTTCCATTCACCGATCTTTTTAGACGCAGCTTGTGTTGTCGTCTGTTTTAATTCTAAAATTTAATTGAACACTGAAGTAATCATTTTTTCAAAAAAGTTAACACCTTTGGTGGCGAAATATGTCATTTGTACGACTTTGCATAAAACGGTTTTTTTTTACATTTCCCCCCATTAACTGATTAACTCGGATTTTCGATATCGCGAATTAACTAAGGTCTGAATTTATCCTACTTAACGAAGTTTTATTGCATTTTCTGCAAAACCTTTAGCAATGTAATAAATATATTACAGAAAAAGATAACATATCGATCAATAACTCCCGAGTCTAAAATTGAAAACAACAATTTTTTTGCAAAATTTTTTTTTATTCATCAACATAACACCTTTTGTTAATCACCTTTTAGGGTGATACAATCGTTCCAACGCTTTTCCAAATCTTTTTTTTCTTCGCAAGAAATCTTTTTTGTTGCGAGTAAATAGCGATAAACAGCTTTCTGAATCAACGACTCGTTGCTGTTTTTGTTCCATCGAAAGCAATCGCGGCACCCACTTGGAAAAAACCTTTTTCACTTCACTTCAATAAACCTTTTTCCTGGTCCGATCGACTTAAAATTTTGACACGTTTCAAGCAAAGGTTCGTACTCTAGAAAGACCTGGTTACTGGTTTACTACGAGCGCCATCTCTGGGTTAGTCTTTGGAGTTATTGATCGATGTGTTATAAATTCAAATATAATGCAGCTATTTCTGTTAACAAAATTTTTAAAAAGGAAGATGGATGTATGATAATTTGAATTATGTTTGAACTTGTAAATGTCAGTAATCATAACGTAACTCTTTACAGATGGTACAATAATTTACAAGTGTTGATTACATTCATTTGAGAAATGCATTTTATTTCTGCAAATTTCCATTTTGAATTATTTTTTGATTGTTTTATGTTAAGTTTGACTGCATTGTTCTTACATTATCCTTGTATAACACAATTATTCATATTACGAACAAAGTGTTTAATTGATGAAACGTTTTCTTTAACAACTCTATTTAGAATGGAAATGAATGGACTCTCATGGCTATCAAAAACATAGCAAGTTCTGGTTATTTCTCAAGTGACAGGACTATTGAAGAATATGCAAAAGACATTTGGGGTGTGGAGCCAACAAGGGAAAAGTTGCCAGATCCTCATGAGCCAAAAGAGCTTCAAGACCAACCGAAAGTTGTTCCTAAAAAATAAATATAACTTTTTAAAAAGATTTCATCATCTCGAAGATTTCGTCGGATAAAAATTACCAATTTTTTCGATTTGTAGTTATATCATATTTTTATTGTTAAATTAAATAAATATATACGTACTTGTTCATTGTGTCTTTTTTAAAAAGGATCTTCTCACAAAAACTGACATATTTGTTCACATTCGAATTTTTTCCCTCCTTCTTTCATTTGTAAATTACAAATAGAATACAAATCACAACTAACTTGATAGATCCTGCTTTCAGGTCTCTCAAGTTTAAGATATGCCTTATTATTAAATATTTATAATTTCATTCATCTTTTATTTTTAAAATTATTTCAGTTGACTAAGTATTTATTATTTAAATCAAGATTAGACTGAAACACTAATAATATGATGAAAAAAGAAATTTTGATCGTTTATCACGTCTTTGTACACAAGCCTTATGACTCATATACAACACTAACAACTCCAGTACTATATTAAAAAGGGCATTCAAGAAATGAGTTAAACTTGTTCCCCCATAAATGGCATCCTTGCTAAACAAGAATAAAACTTACGCAGACGACAATTTGAGTTTCACCACTTCCAATGCTACTACTGTTCCCTGCACTATGCTACTACTGTTATTACAATCCAATTTCATTTGGATAGTAGTAACAGTAGTAGCATAGTGCAGGGGAAAAATGGTGCAACAGTTAGAAACTTATTCCAACATTGAAGTACGTGGAACAGTATGTTTTCTGTGGGCAAAACGTTTCACGAGAACAGAAATTCATCTTGAAATATCAATAGTGCATATGCCCACCATTGTGAAATGATGCAAACAGTTCAAAGATGGCCGAGCAGACTTAACCGATGCGGAAAGACAAGGATGACCAACATTGGTGAACATATCAGACATGAGATAATAAAAGTTCTCTCAATAGTGGATAAAGTTATGACTATGTTTTTTCTCCCCTTATAGCAAGGGAGTTAATTGTCTACACCAAGTTAATGCAGAAGAGCAAAACCATTGATGCTGAGTAATACTGTACTAAAAAGTTTGTGCGAATCTTTGAAAAACAAGAGAAGTTGAAAGTGAAGGAAAAGCATTGTCCTCTTGCATGACAATTCAAGACCTCCCAAAGCACGACCAACACAAGGTTTGCTTCACAGTTTTGTATAAGTCTCGCAGCACACACACATCCACTGTACAGTCCCGATATGGCACCCTTAAATTTTCCCATGTTTGACAAACTCAAAGAACATTTATGTAGTAGACAATTTTCCAATGATGCCTAGATACAGACAGCTGTTCTAGGCTGGCTCCAGGACTAAGGAGGGATTTTCTTCAGGGCATCGAACGACTAGTGCAATGTTTCGAGAAATGCCTGCAGAGACTGAGAGTATATGCAAAGAAATAGTCGGCTATATTTATGTCATATTACATTGTAGTGCACTTCTCAATAAAATGTTTTTGACCTAAACTGTTCAAGTGTATCTTATTTAATGAATGCACCAAGTAGTTAGGTACAAGTGTGTGTGTATATATATATATATAATGTAAAAATATTCATAGTTGCTGCAATAAAATAAAATATTTATGCTTTAGCATACATTATATAAAACATGTCCAAATTTATAAATCTTCAACAAAATCAAAATTTTAATATTTTATAATTAGTCATAGTGTGATATTTTTAGAAACAATCACCCACATGCATGTGGGGTTTCTTAAGGCAACTAACAAAAAATTCACACCTATTTTCCTATCAGCTAGAAGTTGCAGTGATAAGCATATTCAACAGTTTTTATTTGTCATTTTGAACCTCGGTCAAGTGACGAGGATGACACCTGAGCTGGCCTCACCCTCTCCAAACTTCCACATCACACCAATACACTTCACAGACTTGGAGTCTTGATAGATTTAACGTGCATCATCCCTGCTATACGACAGGCCTCAAAAGCATCCAGATTTGTGATTTGTTTGTTTTCAAGTTGCTGCAGATTGTAGTAACCAGCCACATGGAGAAGATTGGGTTCAATCTGCTGAATTATATAATAATGGCCATTGGAAGGTCAAGAATTTTGAAAGAAATGAAAAACTCTGGATGGTGACTATGTAAAGTCTTGAGAATAATAAATAAAAAGTTTATATCTCAATTATTTTAATAATAATTAAAACCTAATGATACTCTGGACTAATAATTAGAACTTTACAACATTTCGAGTTACTTCCATCTGAGATTTTCTGAAACCAAACAGATCAGCATTAATAGCTGTATTTACAACACTATGCAGAGTAATGTTCAGGATAAATTAATATGCAGAATAAATTTTATCCAGATATCCTGGTTATTATTTTGGAAAAATTAAACTACTTTTAAAACACTCCCTCACATATAATACATGATATATATATATATATATATATAT
>BMAW01105575.1:18444-29831 GCA_019974015.1 Nephila pilipes
AATTTAAACTGGTATTTTAAAATTAAATTAGCTTAGTTAAAATCTTATTTAATATAACACACATATGATGATGAATTAAATACTAAAATAATACACAAAATTGCTGAAAATGCATAAAAATTCTTTGATTTAAAAATCCCATGAAGTTGATTATTTGAAAATCAAATTCAAATTGTGTTTTAAGAAAACATAATCAGAGCCTTTCAAAACTTTTATTTATTAAAATAATTTATAACACTAGATAAATCTTTGCTTACAAATACTAAAAATGCAAATGTTGTAAACATTACATGAAAATGAGCCACCCTGTAATTGATTTTCTACATTTATATAATTTATTCCTCTACTGTTTGTTTCAATTCCTGCTTTGCTTTTTCTTCTTCTCTGACATTAATAAAACTTTTTAATGCACCATATTTGGCAAGAAGATGAATTCTAACACTTTTTTGATTACGTAGTTTTTCTCTTTCTTTCATTGCTTTAATGTAGCTGGGAAAGTTTATATAAAAGGGTATATATTTCTTACGAGGTGCTGCAACTTTTCCACCTAGTACATGAAGCTTGTAATCAAGCTGTTCTGTTGCTCCTATTTCCTCTTCTGTACGACATTTTTCAGGAGAAGCTACAACTACAGGATAATAATTACGGTTTTTTTTCATCTCCACAAGGTGCAAACCCTTTTCATTTGCAAGTGTTTGGGTAGATTTCTAGAAGAACAAACATAATATATTAAATGATTAAAATATTAGAATTTCAGATAAAATTGTTAGGAATCATAAATATATAATATTGAAAATAAACTAAGAATTTGTGGAAAAAAATTTAAAACATAACATTTATAGCAATATGTTTCAATAATAAATAGTTAAATTTATAACAAAGCAAGTTCCAATTTAAAACTAGTTCTTATAACAAGTGGTTGTTAAAAATAAACCTTTTTTTTAGAAAAAAAAAAAATTTATGCTATATTCTGAAAATAAAAAAAACTGTAAGTGAAAACATTTAAGTTGAACATCAATAATATGAAACTTATAGAATAGAAAAAAAATTATATAAT
Source organism: Nephila pilipes (assembly GCA_019974015.1). Lineage (NCBI taxonomy): Eukaryota > Metazoa > Arthropoda > Arachnida > Araneae > Nephilidae > Nephila > Nephila pilipes. Next base: position 19,502 of record BMAW01105575.1, read on the forward strand.
ATATATATAATACAAAAAAAATGAAAAATTTGGAACTGTCAATAAAGAAATAAAACTATATAAATGTACATTGCATGATTCCAATTCAGAAAAATTGCAAGTGATCTAAAACTACTTTAATATGCAATATAATGATGCTGCTTGAAACTCTTAAATTTGAGTGTGGTTTTATAATGATTAAATGCAAATTATTTAATAGCTATAAAAATTAAATAACATAACTAAGTTTATTTTGATGCAATAATTTTATAAAAATTAATTTTTTAAGAAAAACAATAAAAAAAAACTCTTAACTGCAAAACTAGAATACTTCAGCATTTTATAATGGAACAAGTGCAGTATTTATGAATCTAAATTTAGATGAATCAGGAAGCACCTATCTAATTAGTAAATAAATTAAGGTAAAAGTAAATTATTTCAAGATCTGATATATTTACTATTCAGAAATAAAATATTCTTCACTTACATCCAGTTTCGGACAATTTATAAACTTTTGTGGTGAATATTTATACATAATCTTTAAACCAAATTTCTAAATTAATTCAACAAACAAATAATAATAAATAAAACAGAATTGACTCAAGTTAAAATCAGAGAGAGCTACATAATAGGATACTGTTAATATGCTTTGAACAGCAATCAAAAGATAGGTGCAACTTTTTGTCTCTTGTGGCACACTCCTTACTTCCTCTCCAAGATATGATTCAGGCTCAATTGAGTTCAACATTTAATGATCTCCTTCATATCACATAATTCTTCAGAAGATATAAATCTTGAACCAGCTGCATGGATTACCAAGCTGATAAATAAATTGGGCTACAAAGATCTCAATTCAAAATGGCACTTATCAAAATACCATTATTTACAGCACCTTCTTGCAGTTCTAAAATTCTTAATAATCACATTTTATTCAGTTTAATAGTTTACATATGATATCTCTCCAAAAGTTATTAATAACTTTTCCAGAAAATTTTACACATTTTTATTTGGATATAAATCTGTTGAATTTTATTACCAATAAATTATCGGAATATAATTCATTCTCTTCCACAAATATATACATTGAAATACATGTGCTGTTAATACTAGATTTTATTTTGGACATTTAAATTATATTTGTAAGATTATATTTTTACATTATATTGAAAATTTGTATAGCAGCAAGCATAGCGTTTCATTTTGTAAATTGCTTACAGTAAGAGATGGGGTTAAAAGAATGAGTTTTCGTCTGATAAGATAGTTATAGTTACAAAAAAGTTTCATACGCTATAAAAAAAATTATATTTAGTTTCATTTTTTTAAAAAAAAATTACTGTGTACCCTCAAATATCTTGTTTTAATGTTTTTGGTATTACATTAGAACTTTGAACCTGAACATTTTCATCCTAGATAAACAAGAAGTAACAAATGAATGAAAAAAATTGGGAAGCATGAATATAGTGAATAAAGTTAACACAATTTTTTTATGTTATTATTTTTATTTCAAAATTTATCATGCCTTTTATTTACTTTAATGGTTCAATTTATTCAAGATTTATAAATATAACTAAAATATCAAAACATTTTTTAAATATTTGAAATGACCCTAAAAAGTATTTCCTGGAGAAGCGAGAAATAGTTTCTAGAGAGGGTGAGGAGTATCAAGCTTTAGGAATAAGTAATTAGGCTTCAAGTTATAAAATTGCATAAAATATTATTACAGGAAACAATTTATATAAGTTACATTGAAGAATTAATAAAATTTCAGATCTTTCAACACTGTCGTAAAAAAATTAAGAATCAATGCTATGTGTAAATATTATTGAATATAAAACTATAATATATAATGACAATGCAATAATAGAAAACTAACTTGTTTCATAAGACCAATAAAGAAAGCCCTAGTTATACAAAGGTAATTTTTAGTAGGACCTTCCACTTTTGCATAAATGTCTTTGATCCCAATCATTTCACATATAGCTTTTATAACTCTATGACAATCCAATCCATATCCTAAACAGGAAAAGTATCTGATCACAATTTTCATAAATATAAAACAATTAAAAGTATAAAACAAATAAATATATAAAACTACATACATAAAAACAAATATATAAAAACTACATTGTGTTTGTATGAATAAATTTGTAAGAATGAATCAATTCTTTATGTTATAAAATCCCATAACAATATTAAGAGAGTAAAGAAATATAAAACTAAAAACAGTAAATCTTAAGTAGTTTTAAAATAATTAAATAACATGTTTTGGAAATAAAAATTTACATAATTGTTATTCGTACCTGCAAGTTTACAAAATTGTATAATGAATGTATGTCATACATTCAATTTCAAACAAATTTGTCATCAAATAATTTATACTCTGTTTTACCTTAACATGGCAGCACTGATATAGCTAAGACGGGCGATTCACAGCCATTATCATAGAAACTCTGGTTACACCGAGAGAAGGGGGTGGCTAATAACCAACGAAATTCACTGAATTTGGCAAGGAAAGGAAAAATGTGCAGGATTTTTTTTTTCCCTTATAAGTACACATCATTAATTCTATTAGCTCATTTATATCACCCATTAATAAAACTAAAATTTCCATCATGTTTTATATATTCATCCAATCCATCATCAACCTTGTCTCCAAATAAGATTTATGAATCGTTATTAGAAATTGCTTGTACTTATCACATTTCAAATAGCTAATTACATAAGGTGATTTAAAATAACAAACCAACCTTTTACTTAAATATTGGTGACAACTCCTACCTTTGCATTTAGGTACAATCAAACATACTGTTAAATTAGAAGAGGCTTCATAACTGCTTTCAATTTTTGTATCTTGCCACACTTGACAATAAGAATATCCTTCATTCATGCAGGTCTCATCCAAACAGTATATTGACATATTTTCTTTCAAATATTTCTCAAATCACTTTTGCACCATAAAATGATGTCTTTTAAGAAGCACAACCTGTCTTTTCCTTTTCTCAAATCAAAATCCCATGTCTTTCAATATCCTATTCAAGGTAGTCTGGCGTATGTTTCTCGAAAAAATATCGGCATCATCATTTTTTTAGAACTTTGTCTAACGTAGGAATCTCATTTCTCAAAAAACGTTGAATGTTTTCGTCGAATGCATGACAATGTAAAGTCATCATACTTTATCCACCTTTTGTGCTTACATACAGCACCAGGTCATTTTTTTAGAACTTACAGAACTTAATGCCTTTTCTTTTTTCAAATGAAAAATATCATTCTTAAAGAAGAGAAGGTTAGTTGAGAAACCATTTTAATGATCTGATTGACAGATTCTACAGGGTTTTCTTCTCAAAGTTGAGAATAAACATTAAACGTGTTTCTACGAGCTCCCCTTCTGATTGATCTTCCTCACTTTGAAGCTGTATACAGTGTGATTGGTGTAATTCTTTCTTCAGCCATATTTAGAATGTCAAATAAAAATGAAAAAAATAGCACAAGAGACAAGAATTTCAAGTGTATGATAGCAAAGACACAAAATGAATGGCATAGAATTGCCATGAAAGCATAGCAAGCTCGCCAGAAATGTTACCTTGAAAACAGATTTTCAGACAAACTGGAAATCCATGATTTCACTATTAAGACTATATTCATTCACTTAGATTAAAAAATAAATAATTTAAACATGTTATTAACTTGAAATATATCCTTATCATAATTTCTATAATGTATGATTTTTTTTTCACAAATTTCTATGCATATTTTTATTTTCAATACCAAAACGAGATAGAACTATTTTTTAAGCAGATTGGTACATTTTCTACCTTTCCCAGTGCTGCCAAGTTAAGGAGAAATAGAGTATCATCATGTTGAAATTGCATAAATGAAGCGTGTATTAAAATATTATAATATTACATGCCCTAAAAGAAAATCTATTTTTGCAAAAAGGGATTGGAGTAGTTTTTAAATTTAATAAAATGCAAATTTACAATTAAATACAGTTTATTTATCCTGAAAAATAAATTAGGAGCAAAAAATGTCATAAATTTACTCATCATCTAAAAATGTGAAAAGAATAAAAAAAAAATAGAAAATTACCATTGGAAAAAAAAAGAAGTGATTGATTGATTATAGTAAGTAAAAATGATGTTGAAGCAGTCATTATCTAACACAGAACATATTGAACTTTTTCATATGAAAAATTCTACGTGTAATGGTTAAGACACATATATACTCAGTTTTGATACTGTAAGCTCATAAGTTCAAACTTCAATAAATACAGTTGTTTCCAAACCTTAATACAAAATTGATTTTTGATTTTTATAGGTTAAAGTATAAGAGATTAAAATGAAACATAAATAATATAAAGAAAAATGAATTGAATCTAATATTAATTAGGTGAACATAAAAATATAATGCTCTATATGAAAGTAGAATTTGATATTAATAAACGGGGTACTTTCCTATCAGAAAGAATTTTCATGGTTCAGATTTCTTTCACTAACATTATGCTTCAACTATCAATAACATTATAATTAAATTAACAAAATTATATAATATATGTGATTCATTAAACTGTATCATGCTACTGTAATATACTAACTTCATATTTACAATTTATAATTGTCAATTCTCTAAGATACACAAGGAAATGAAGAATATCTTAATCATTTGATTTACTATAAAGGAAACCTCTCTCTCTAATCTTCTTAAAGTAACAAATTACATAATGAGGTACAAAAATTGTGAAAAGCATAACCGATCACTGAACATTGATTTCAACAAAAATGATGCTGAAAAACTTCTTAAAAACTTATTAGTTCAATCCTTTATAATGCTGAATTATATAAATTAAGAAAAAAAAAGCAATACAAAAGTTGCAAAACAATAATTAATCAGTTTATAAATTGATATATAAATTTATTAAGTAAAAATGCTCTAATACATACATATGTATTTCAATTTCAAAAAAAGTAAAACTTTCACACCATTAAAAATGTTCATTATCTTTTTTTACTATTTAAAATTTAATAAAAAAAATAAAGTAATTTTCTCACATAAAATCCTTAAAAATAGCATTTGAAAATTTTTCAGAAATAAAATAACCACAAATATTAAGCAATTTATTTATGGAAACAGATATAGCATTTCAGAATCATAACAGTCAGAAATTACCTTCAGGCTGCTTTTCAACAAATATTTTTACAGCACCAAATTCAGAATAAAAATCATGAAGAACTGAAAAAAAGGGAAAATTGTGTCTTAAAAAAATTAAGGAGTTAATTAAAATACACTAAAGAAAATTTAATGACAACATTATTTATATTATAAATTAAAATGATAGTAAGATTAAAAATTTCATACAAAATAATTTTTAAAAAAATAAAATTTGTAAATTAATTTTAAATCTCATAACACAGTAAAGAAAATCATCGATTTCAAAATGAGGACTTTTTAAAAAAAATTTAACAAATGTATATTATCATCAAATAAGTAAAGCATTTTCAATTATTACAATAAATACAAAATATTGAAAAATCTCGGAATATTTTAATAATATTATTCATTTCCATTGTAAGATAATCAACTCAACTTTAAGAACTGTTGAAATAAATGTAAATTATCCATATACATATGAAATTGCATAATCATCCTTCATGAGTTAAAAACTTGACAAATCTTACAAATAATGTTTAAACATATCTATAGAACAAAAATGTAACAAATTTTTCAAACCTGTATTATTGTCCAGTTCTATGTAACGTAAAACCTTTGCTGCTTTGTTTTTAGCCTGGCAGAAAAAAAAATATTTCTCAATTGTTTTAACACACACCAGTATTAAAAAAATAACTATTTATAAGTGAATCTAAAAATATTTTAAAGTGATCATTTAAGTTCTGCCTCATACCACATTCACATTATAATTGAACAAAAATTGTGTAGCCTATATAAGATAATACATATTAATAAATAAACAATTTTTATAGTATAACAACAAAAAGAAAGAAAAAAGCAACTTTGGTTTCTTAATAATAAATATAGTTTAAATACAAATTGTGCATTGTATTTAAGTCATGATCTTTAAATATCAAACAATGAGGGAATACCTAAACTTTAATTAGTAAGAAGAAAGAATACTTGAAAAATATACTGTCAAAGTATGACAATGTGAGTGTATTGAAAATTATGGATTTCATACATCAAAAAGGAGGGAGGGGGAAATAAACACTTACAGAGTGAGCAGCAGAATTTCCATTCACAGATACCATTTTTGCGAAACCTAAAAGCAATATATATACATATAAATTTGTATGTGCATAATAAAGAATTTCAAAGTTCGACCTGTAATTCTTACTTCATAAATAGCTGAATCATGAATCTCTATTTTTAAGATTTTGCCTATTTTTTACTATTTGAAGACATTTGAACATAATTAATTTCAAATATTTTTAAACCAACAAGCCCTTCAATTATTAACACATTGAAGACGGTATGCAGTGAAAAGTACATAGCCTAAAATCCTGCATGTTTCCATCATTTGTTACCAACAATAAAAAAAGAAAAAGGTAGGAATTCATATCTCTCATCATCAAAGTGTATTAATAGATAAAAATAAATAAATAGAATAAAATAAAATTAAAAAAATAAACAGAATTTATTGAGGGAAAATTCAATTCATTTAAGACTTAATTTTAAAAAGGGAAATACAAGAAATATAGTTATATTATTTAAAGGAGTACATTAAAATGGAAATAGAAACTTCTCTAAAATGGTAAATAAAGTCAAATATATTTATTAGTAATTCCTATTCTAATTATTTTAAGTAAATTATGGAGTTCATACATCAAAGGGAATTTAAATGGCATCAAAGGATATAAGAAATCAATTATTCCATAAAAATGAAAATAACAAGTAATTCAAATTACCTACAAAAGAGGGACAAAAAATTATTATGTAATATAAAATTATGCAAAAGTTGTAAAAAAATAATGTTTTTAAAATGGAAGGCTATGTTGTAATAACAGAAAATAATAAAAAGAAAAAGAGAACAGGGATGGGAAGGGAAAATCATGAAGAAAATGTTTTTATCTCATAAAATATATGTATTATAAATAAGGCAATTAGAGTTGAATGGATGGAAATAAGCTTTTAATAACTTAGAAGGTAAGTTACATGATATACATGATTGCTGTTTACAGAATGTCTCAATCGGGCATTGCCAATATAGAAAACAAAATTAAGTGATGCCAGATTACATAAGAATCATATTACATTTACCCCCCCCCCTTTAAATTTTAATCTGGTTATTTCAGTCCCTGATGTAGTCTTTCAAGTATGCAGGAGGTTGCCTATGACGAGCTGTATGCAATGCTAATGTGTTCTTGTTCTGTTCAGTCGAATCTCCTAAAGTGATGTCTGAATCTGAGTTTATTGGCTGTAGATCTGGAAGAACTTGAACATTTTCTTCTCTACCCTTGTTGCCTTCAGATCTGGTAGTTTCCCCTCTTGGAGCTAAGAGACTTATAGAAACAGTTGTTTCCTTTCCATCCCCAAGTTTTACATGTGCATAGTCAGGGTAAGCTTCGATTAATTCCACTTCTTGGACAATTGGCTCATATTTGTTAGCACACACCTGATTTTTCATTAGAACTGGACCAGGCTTTGTAAGCCAAAAAGGTATGGAACAGCCATTATGGGATCTTTGAGGGTGAGAAAACATTCCTTCATGAGGAGTAGCATTTGTTGCTGTACACAACAAAGAGTGAATGGAATGCAGAGCTGTTTGGATAACACCTTCCCATTGTTCAGTTTTCATATTATTGGATCTTAAAGCAAGTTGTATAGTTTTCCAGATTATTCTATTATAACGTTCAATCTGTCCATTACCTGCTGGATTATAGGGAGTAGTACGACTCGTAGCAATTCCTTGAGATGTTATAAATGATTTTAATTCATTAGACATGAAAGATGATCCTCTGTCAGAATGAATAAATGATGGCATTCCAAAAATAAAGAAAATGTTCTTCAAATACAATATTACAGTTTTTGCAGAAATGTCACTATAAGGGATCGCAAACGGAAATCTAGAGAATTCATCAACTATTGTTAAAATATAGTGATTTCTTGAAACACAAGGTAAAGGCCCTTTAAAGTCAAGATTCAACTTTTCAAAAGGGGAAGTAGCTTTCACAAGAGTTCCAACATGTTTAACAAATCTTGGCTTTAATTTGTTGCATATTAGACAGGAATTTGTGACTTTCCTTATATCCTCTAAAGAAAAAGGGAGATTTTTGCTTAGATTTTGGGAAGATTGTTTAAGTCGACTCTGGGAGTTACTGCACCAGTTATTCGGAATAATGAATCAGCAATCATGTTTTGCTTTCCAGGACGATAAATAATGTCAAATTTAAAACTAACAAGTTCAAGTCTCCATCGGATTAACTTTTCATTTTTAATTTTACTACCATGTCGCTGATTGAATACAAATGCGACTGCTTGTTGATCAGTGAACACTTCAAAATACTTTCCCATCAAGAAGTGTCTCCAATAATGAGGTGATTCCACAATGGCAAATGCTACTTTTTCTGGAGATGAATGTCTCAATTCAAATGTATTAAGGGTTCTTGAGAAAAAGGCAACTGGATGTCTAGCTCGACTCAAGGTAGCTCCAATTGCGAAATTGGATGAATCAGTTTCCACTCGAAATGGTATGTCCTCTTCAATTGTTGCCAAGGCAGCATTTATCACATCATCTTTCAGTGAATTAAGAGTCAATACAGTATTTCTAGTAAGAGGAAATTGTTTCTTTCCAAGAAGAGGACATATTTTCTGAGAAAACCCTGAGATCCACTGGCAATAAAGGGCAAACATTCCTGAAGCACATTGCAAAGCAGACGAGTCTTTCGGAACAGGCATATCTCTCAAAGGTTTTAAGTCGTTCAGGATCTGGTTTAATTATACCATTCCGAACAATGTAGCCTAGCAAATGGAGAGAATTACTTGAGTAGGTACACATATCTTCATTTAGGGTCAAATTATACTTCTTTGCCACAGTCAGTAACTTCTCTTAGTTGTCATCATGTTCTTTTTGATCTTTTCCACACACAGTAACATCATCAATGAATGGATATGTAAGGGTGACTCCTTCATCCTCAGTAATTTTGTCAATGACTCTTTGAAAACAAGCTACTCCATTAGTAACCCCAAAAGGAACATGTAAAAACTGATAGAGCTTTCCACAAGCTTCAAAAGCTGTATAATGTCTCTCACTATCCTGGATAGGAATTTGATGGTAGGCACTTTGGAGATCAATTTTGCTAAAAACCTTATTTTTTGAAATTTTCAAAATTACCTCTTCTATTTTAGGCAAAGGGTAGGCAGCCAGTAACATATATTTATTAATTGTTTGAGAGTAGTCAACTACCATTCTGGGCTTAAGATTTTCTTCTCTAATGACAAAGGCTAGAGCCCTCCATGGTGAATTACTTGGTTCGATGACTCCTTCCTGAAGAAGTTTCTGAACTTCCAATGCCATAAAATTATTGTCTTCATCAGTATGACATCTCGACTTTGTAACCAAAGGTCTACAGTCTGGATTCAAGTTAGAAAATAATGAAACAGGAGGTACTTGTGCTACAGCCAAAGAACAAATTGTTAGTGGAGGTCTATTACCATCAAATCCAATTTCTACTGATGAATGTCTATTTAGAATATCAAGGCCAATCAAAACATCATTACAAAGATCTTTCATAACTAAAAGTTCCACATTGTGATAAGTGAAGTTGTCAATTTTTAAATTAACTCTACAAACACCCACTGTTTCAGTCACCATGGAGGAGTTTGCCATGGATATTTTTCCAAAATATGGTTCAACTTTTGGTTTACATTTCACTACATGTTTTTCGTTAAGAAAACTAAGAGTACCTGTATCAATTAATGCACTGAGCTGAATGTTATTAACCAATGCCTTAACAATTGATTTCTGGAGACAGTGAGTAGGTCCCAAAATAGCTGCCAATGTTTTTGAAGAAGCCACCACATTTGAAGAATTTCTACCAGGTCTAGATTTGCAAACTCGCTGGTAATGTCCCTTTTGCCCACATTTTCTGCAGATAGCATCTCTAGCCAGACAAATGGTTCGTGAGTGCAAGTCATTTCCACAAAAGAAGCATTTTTGAGATCTTGAGGAAGAGGAAGCCGCTTGTAAATAAATAGAAAAAATTAAAATAATTTAGCGGAAGCTATTTTGAAATAATCACATATAATTATTCAAATGATCTAAATACTCCAGATGAATGAAAAAACTCTAATAAAAATAACGACTTTTTCTTTTTAAGTTTTTTATCAACAACAGAACAACATT
>BMAW01105583.1:0-37293 GCA_019974015.1 Nephila pilipes
TGTGTGTGTGTGTGTGTGTGTGTAAAATTTTTTAAGATAGTTTTAACTTAAACTTATCAAATCATGAACTTTCCTGTAAAACCTTTTATATATAAAAACAATTTATTTTACTTGGAGCCAAAATGACGCCATTGAGTTTTCTAAAGACAAACAACAGCAATAATTCCTATTTTTAAGGACTATTTTGAAAGAAGTATACTATTTATTATTATGCTTATTGTTAGTTTTTATTTTCTTTAACGAGAAAAGCATAAAATAATACATAATGGGTAACATCAAAAAAATGTAGATTTCTTCATCAATTGATAAGTTTTTTTATCTTTGAGAATATATATAAAATTATTATTGCATTTATACTATTTTATTATTTTAAAAACACAGCCGTCTTTTTTACGTCCTATTTGTGCAGATTACTTTTAAATTCATACCAAATCCTAATTTAATTTTCAGTACCAGTTTTTGTTTCGCTGAATAGTTTCAAAATCTTTTGAATTATATATTATTTTTATTCATTGTCTTAAAAAATTTATAATTACTGGCTAACTTTATTTATTAAACTGTTATTCTTAGAAAGATACGAGTATATTTATTTTTTGATATCTTTTTTTATAATCATTATTAACGTATTTAAGAGACAAAAAATGCTTCAGTTTTTGAATCTTAATTTCAAAAAAGAAGTTTTCTAATACACTGAATTTATAAATAAAGCTTACTTCATCTGCATGATTCCAAAAGTTTTTAATTGAGAACACGAGAATTTATTTAAGTGTATGAAGAAATGAATTCTTTCTTTAATTAAAGATATTTTGAGAGAGCATGAAAAGGGGGTTCATAAATTCTATTTCGTAAATTTGTTATTCAGCTTAAAATTTTGCAATAAACATACAACAAAATTCAAATAAATCCGTGGAGCATTTTTAAACATTTTATGAATAATTTACTGAAAAATACAAGTAATGGAATATCACATTGAAAAGTTTTGCTTCTTCGGTCTTTTGAAATATTTATTCTATTTTCTTTAAATAATTTGTTTCCAGCAATAGTTCGAAAATTTCATTTACTAATTGTAATTACTTTATTGTTTCAATCATTATTTTCAGAAATGATTCGCATTCTTATTTGAATGTTCCAGAATTAAAAATTTTAAGTGTGTGTTTGAACTTTTGACAAAAACTCCACGTAATTTCTGTTATCCTAACAAAGATATTGCTTCATTTCTCATAGCAAGTTTCATTAAATACAAGAGTAACATTTGTGGTGTGTATGCCTCGTTATTAAAATATGTTGTTGTAAAGAAAACTGCTATAAAATTTTAGTTTGCTTACTAACCATTTTTGTATATTTAAGAAAGGAAACTCCGCCATCCATTTTAAAAATTAACAATCTTTCCTTTTCTCGACTGAAACACTGAAAACAATTAATTGTAAAAATTATAAATATCATCACATATAGTTAGTGGAATCTAAGATAAATGTATGTACAAAAAAACGGCTGCACAGAAAATTAATTATGCATGCAGCAAATTGGAAGTGCATCATTAGGTATAATCCGGGTATACTTCTCGGATGAAAATATTAATTACACTAATTAGAATTGAAAGCCGACCAGGTAGCTGAATGGCATCACGCAATTATGGGAGATAATTTTTTTTAAAAAAAATTCAAAAAGTGTAATTTAGGGTGATAGAAAAACACATGTTTGGTTCTCAAACTAAATGCTTGATTTTCATTTTAATATGATGTTATGATTAAAAAGTTTTTGTTGGTACAATAATTGGTTTTATCATTATTAATTTCCAAGATGAATGAGAAGTTTTTCCTAAATCATTAAGTCTTTTAATGAAGTTTGCTTCGTTTATGTTCTAGACGAAATAGTTTACAACCATATTTACTCACTATCAAGCTTTTTACTTCAGTTCAAACCATTAGATTGCATTCTTAATTTGGAACTTGCAATTGATATACAATCATGACTTTACTATATTGTCATAGAATATGAAAGAACTGTAGCTCTTTTTACAGATGTAATCATAATCGTATCATTCTGTACAAGGTACATAACTAAAACTAATTAGAAAAATAAAATTATTATTACAATTCAATACAGTTAGTGTTTGAGAAATAATTTACTGAATATTTATGTAATGGTCGTAGTAAATACACAAAAAAAAGAATCTCATGTAAAAATATAGCTAAATGGTTAGAAATTTAATCATCTAAATTATCTCCTTTGTTTAATTTATTTATTTCATAATTAATTTTTCATTTCATACTACATGTATTTCAATACAATTCATCAACATTTCGTTAAGTTTATGTTATTATATTAAAAAGTTTAACCTTTTGTGGCATACTATGTTGTTTCTGGGTAATTTTGCTAATCTGGGAATAAGTATTATCTACATCAAGTTTAAGATTGTTGCTGGAAGGGAACAATGTTAGATTTCAGAAAAGCAGTGAATTCTAATAAGTTCCTGAAGTAATGTATAATATGCATTATTCAGTTTTTCTTTTATACTGGCAAGAAAATAAAATCCTTTTTAGACCATTTTGACACTGAGCATACGAAACAAAGTTTTAAGAAACGCATGATGTATCGATATTATAGGTTATTAGAAAATTCTTCTACTTGATGATTTTCTTAAGATCTGCTGTGAAATCAAGGCACAGAATTGTCTATTGTATGAAATTTGATAAAGTTTCTTACATAAATATCACTTTAATATATAAGGTTCTTTTTTCATTGATAGTAATAACGTGATTTTAAATAATTTCTCACGACAGATTTAATTTTATTCAAACATTGGTTCTCATTTATACAGTGGTATGTTACGCTCAGTGACTATACCAAAAGATTTTAAAATGATAAACTGGATACCTCAAAGGATGACAATTTATTCACGAAATAACATTTAAAAGAAATTAAATTTAACAAAATACGAAGGCCAGTCAATATTTAAAGAGACAAACATTTTTAGTGAAGGGAACTCTTAATGCAGGCAATTGAAACTTTCGTAAATGTTAGTTGATAACTTTATGAAGAATTTTATTTATCTTTTCGATTTATATCTACATAAATATATCCCTGAAATCTTAGTTACGGTAGTGTATCGTATAGAATAAAGTACTTTTAAAAAACAGCGTTCTGTGATCTGATTTTTACTTTCGGAAAATGCGAAATTGTCAGAAATATTCTCTCGAATGAACATGGAATACGGCAGTAGTTGTATGAACTGCGTGAGTTTTTATGTGTGTGGGGGAAAGTTTAAAAATTGTCCCAAAAGCGTCACCAACGAGCTGACTGCCCATGGTTCGATTTTCTGTGATTATTTGGAGAAACAAATATTATCCTCAGCCTACTTTTTTTCTTCGCAGACATGATTGAGAAGTGAGTCAAGTCCATGATGAAAAAATAATGTCCATGATGGCAGAGGAAACGTGAGTTTCTTCTGCAGGGCAACGCTAGACCTCATATACCTAAACTGACACTGGAAACTATTTACAAATGGGATTTGAAGCCTCTACCTAGTCCTCCTTGTCATTTCCCCATCTGAGTTTTGTCTGCTAAGTTTGATAAAGAAAAGAAAAGCTCCAAGGGGAATCAAGTTCATGACAATGATGAGGTAAGAAATAAAGTACAAAACTAGTTTCGAGATCAAGATAAAAGATTCTTACTGAGGTATTAAGAAGAATCCTAAAAAAAATGGAACAGGGTCAGAGAAGTTAGTAAGGATTATGTGAAAAAGTAAATAAATAATTGCATTAGTGTAACAAATCATTTTTAAATAAATCTATTTGTCTTTTTAAATATTGAATGGCTTTCGTACAGTTATGCACTCGCATAGGCTAATTTATCAGTTAAAATAAAGTGGGAATCGGTGTCAGAAGCTAAAATTAGTGTTGAAGCTGACTCTTTATAGAAGTACTGTAAGTTTTCCTGTATGGAAGGACTTGATTTCACTTTATTATAACCGTTTGTTCACACATGACCTATTCGCTTATCTACAAATGTCGGCTCATATTCTCGGTGGTCAGCGTGCAAGGATCGCACGACACTACGATATAAAAAGATCATTTCCTCCAAAATTGGCTGATATATACAGGATAATTGAAAAAATTGATTTATATAGGATATTTTTAAAAATTTATTTATACTGGAAGAGAGAAAACCTTTAAATTTCTAATGCTTAAACTTCAATTCAAACTCTTTATGTAAAACTTGAATAGTAAGAAGGAGGTACAGATTTCATGTTCTTAGTAAATTTTTATAATTAAATGTTTTCTAAAATATTTCTGAAACTTCATCAAGAAAGAAAATATGCACTATTATAACTTGTAAAATAAAGATGAAATACAAAAAAAATATGTTTCAGGCCATTTTTACCGAAATCGAAACTTGTTTTCAAATATGAGAGACAAAATCACTTTTTCTTCCAGCAATCTAGCTTCAGTACTTAAATTGTTTTTCGAAAAAAATAAGCTTAGATTCACAAAACATATTCAGACGTTCTTCAACAGACTTTATATAGCAGAGTAAATTCTCTATTACATGTTCTCTGTTGAGGATATTCTTGGAAATACTGGCATAAGACAATATTAGATAACACTAAAAAATCTTATAAGTTCTATGCAATTTTTTGTAAAGAATAGATTTAGCCACCCAAGGTGAGCTTCTTTCTTATATAATTATTATTAAATTACTCAATTAAATATGAGAATTGAAGTAAACAATGAAATATCGAAAAATGGACAATAGTAAACTTTTCTAATATTAAAATTAAAGGAAACGATAAATTATTAAATTGAATGTATTTAACCTAAATGTAATTTAAACTAAAGCAAACGATAAGTTATTAAACTGATTATATCAGATATATGAAATTTAAATTGAAACGAAAGTTAAAAAATAGAAAAATGTTCTGGTACGTCAAAAAGTGATCCAACTAAAACAATAGCACCTTGAGAGCCTAATACTGCGAAAGATGCTAAATATTGTTTTTTTCTCCCACATAATGGCTATTAAAATTGAATTACGTGAGTATGATTGTTTATTATCATCGCTGTAAGAATCAGCTCGAAGGCTTTTGGCGATGGACCTCGAAATTTTGAACCTTGGTCAAGTAACGAGGACGACACCTGAGCTGACACATCTCTTTCTAAACTTCCACACCACGCCCACAGAAGGACTGGAGACGTCAGACTGAACGTGCACCAGCCCCACTACACGGTGGGTCTTTCGTGGCATCAAGTCTCAAACCCAAGACTCGATGCAAGCCGCGAGTTCTCGACAATGACTACTCGGGAGCCACGGCCCCTAATTGAACTAACTAATAACAATAAGTGCTATAAAAGACTAAATAATTTAAATTATGACACCAGATTTACTAATTTTTTCGAATATTAAGCTATTTTATTCCAGAAAACATTGATTCAATGGAGGCAGAGATATATTTTCTCAATGAATTTTCGGTTGCTTTTCTTATGTTATCTATAATTATTTATTTACTGTTAGATTTTCAATAAAATGTTATATTTTTTAACAATTGGTTATTATTCATCGTCAAAGTTATACATTCTAAAAAGTTATTAGCTTACTTCTTCTCAATTGAAATTAAATTAGAAATTTAAAAAAAGTATACAATAATAAAAAGCAATGATATCAACAGTTTTATTTACTTTTTACGCGCAATAAGTATCCAAAATAAATTATAAGAAAGTAACAGCAAGCATGTAATCTCTCTTAGCTTACAATTTTCTCCTAATAAATAAAAAGTGCGATGCTTAAAATTTGTTATCAATAGTGATTGAAGAAATATAAAAAGAAATATTCTTTTTCCAACATTTATAGTCTAAGAATAAAAAGAACACAGCTGTTTTACATCTTCAGTAAAAGGTTGTTTAAGAATCATAAAAGGAAGAAAACGAAAATAAAGATTCACTTTGAAAAGAATAAATTCATATTAAAAAATGCAGGCCCACAGCTGACACCAAATATTGACAAAGCTAATTTACTCAAAACAGAAAAAAACCAATATTTTAGATTTTCTTTCCTGGAGATACCGAGAATGAAATTCCTCAACCTCTTACACAATCTCATCTAAAAGTCTTGTTCCCAAATGTTGAGCATTTCGGATAATTCAGAGTAGTTTTTTAAAAATTTTCATAAAAACTTTTAAAAATATTCAGCAAATAAGTATGTTTCTGACAGTGATAACGAAGATTTCCCCCTTCCTCTCCAGTTTCTATATTCGAAGCAATTTGAAACTTAATTAAATATTATATTATTTAATTATATTTTGATAAAACCGCATTGTTATATTTAAGTAAAAAAATACTCTTACATCAACTCCCCAAGTCTTTCGTTGTTAAAAAAAAAGTGGAGTGATACTTTGATTTCATGATATGAGTATACATGGTTCCTTATGATTAAAATAGCGATTAAATACATATGCATTATGTTTTAATTAGCAATGTTTTTCAACGAAACGTTAAATCCCTATAAAACTACGACAATCTTAAATAAATTTTAAAAAAAAGATATTTATTAATGCAATCATTATTTAACTATTTATTTTTCATTACTCTGACATAATCAAGAGTTATGTTATGAAGCAAATATACAGAACGTTTAAATAACAATTTGAGATTGATTCTCTGAAACAGTGAATTCTCTATAAAACATCTATTTTTCAGGTAGACAATTCTTACCTGTTCTTAATTATTCTTTATGCAGTTCCTTGAATAGCTTTTATATAGCAATAATTTTAGATTTTTCACAGAGAGAATTTTGGATGTATATAAGCGAATTTAACTAGTCATGTCAAAAGTGTCACATAAAACTTGGATATAGGATCAATATAATTAATTTTACTGTTATATAACACCTTCAGAACTGAATTTCTTACTGATGTTCAAAACAAAACTATTCCCCTTGAAGGGAATAACAAATACATAATCAAAAGATCATCGATCTAATAGTACAAATTAGATATGAAAAATTATACATAACGTATACGCATTTACGTTAACGTATTTATACTTAAACGTAACAAAATTATATTAATTGGATCAAATAATCAGAATTCAATTTAATAAAAAACTTAAGTTAAATTAATAATTCAATATGGATTCAAAATGAACTTTTTTAAAAAAAATCGCCAACTTTAATTGTTCAATTTATTAAAACTGTTTAGAACAAAAAAAATATAATAAAGAACTAAAATTATAAAATTATAATAACCTTCTTTTAAGATAATTATTCGAAAAATTTCACGAAATGGAGTAAATCTGTTTTTGTTCCTAAAACATTGTGGTAATGGACTCTTTCGCGATTTTCCCATGAACTAACTCTATGGGGGGAAGGGGGTTTTCTGATTGTGTTTGAATTCGAAAGTTTTTCTAATAAAATGAAACGTAATTTATGTAAATTGGAGTAAAATTATGAAGTGCATGAAAGAAATTGGATCACATTTTTAGTCAACGAAGAAATAAATATTAGGGTTAGTGGTAGAACTGCGATAGTCATATAGAAATAGAAATGACGTTGAAATTAGCAGTTCGTAATTTAAGGAACGATCAAAGATATCTTAGGAGGAATAAAATTGGTTAGGGACTCGAATCCTCACCTATATATTAGATATGAACTCGAAATCAATCAGTTCAACCAGAAAAGTAAAATTAGTCTTTAATAAACGTTATACCCATAGCTTAAATGCCTTAATTTCAAAAACAGATAGTTTAACCACAGAGAAAGTAACGTTTAGAAAGTTTAACCACAGATAAAATTAATATAAACTATTCAACTTTAAAGTTCAGGAAAGTGAAAAAAAATCATTGATCATCATTATATTTGGATTGTACTATTTTAGCTGACTGTGTATTTTTAGTATTAATTAATCAATTAAATAACGGAAAAGTAAAATTATTCTATATTAAAGTCGCAGTTTACATCTGATGGGAGAAATAATTGCAAATTTTCGTGTTATGATAATTAGATATTATCGCTTATATACTTAGTCTGAAGTATTAGTATTATTACATATTCTAAAATATGAAATTACTGCCTAACTTTAAAGGATGGTTCCTCTTAGAAAAAGAAAACTACTTGAAAAAGGAGGATAGTGTAAATATGTGAAGGTAATAGATGAGTGAGTGGGAAAAAGAACTGGGAGCAGAGAAAAGAAAAGTAATAGACGATGGAAAAAAATAAATGTGTCAATGAGCAAGTGGGGTAAAGAGCTGTTTGGCGAGTTGCCTAATCTCGGGAGCGAGGGGAAACATTTCAGAACAGAAAAAACAGGTTTGGGACGGAGTACTGAACAGAGCGTTATCGTAGTTTTGGATGAAAAGGCAAACTGTTCTTTTCATCACCATCCTTACAAGAACAAAGTTAAAATGTACCAGCTAGAAAAAGTAAATGTAACAGTATTTAATTATATATATATATATATATATATTATTATTATTATTATTATTATTAAGATTGTATACTTTTCGATTTCTTTTTCGAAACTGTGTTTGATGATAAAAAAAAATTGGTAAATATACATCTGAGGTTATTTTTGCACATGCAAATATTAATTAGATTTTTTTATGTACTACAATATTTGAAATATATTAAAAAATTTTAAAATGCAACGTAAAATATGTAACTAAAATCACATACAATCCTGAAATTCAATTCTTAAATGTAAATGTAATTTGAATGATAATCGAGATAAAATATTTTGAAAGCTATTGGTGTAGTTCTTTTCCTTTTATAGAAAAGAACTACATCAATTATTTGAAATTCTAAAATAATTGGTGGCAGTATATTTGAAAAATGGGCAATATATTTGAAAATCCTTTTCAGGATGATAGTGAGGCCTTTGAGTTCATACAGTACTATGATGTATTAGCTATAATTCATATGACCACACACAAAAAAAATGTTTAGATATCTCCTAAATCATTTTTAAATCCACTCATTTTAAGACTATAAACAGGAAATTAATAGAGATATTTCTCTTTATTGAAAGTAATTTAAAAGAACTTGTTTTGTGAATTTATAAGATATACTATTATTACTATTAAATACATTATGGGACGTGTTAAATATGTACAAATTTTATTACATATGCTTATGGGGGAAATTAATATGGTAAATGAATGAAAAACATTTTTAATATAAATTTCTGATATGATTTTCAGTATTAATTTTCTTTACTTCATTCAATTTAATATATGATAATGTTCAAAACATTTTACTTTTTATTGATTAAAAAATATATTATAGCATCTATAAGCAATTTGCTAAAATAAATGAAATTTATTTCAGAGCCGATACGAATTTGAGTTTGAAAATCGAGATAGATATGATGATAATCTGCATATTGCTCAAAAAATGAGATTTATATAAACTTAGATTAAGGAAAGTACTTATTTTCCAAATATAGTAAATAATTGTAATTCAAAAATTAAATTTAAAAGCATAATCAATTACAAGATCATTTAAAACTAGTTCTATCAATTATAACGAGAATACATTAGCAGAATATTATTTATTTTGCTTCACAAATTTTCTACGTCATTGCCAAGTATAATGAAATATAGAAGCATAACCTTTTGATAATTAAACAATTTTCCAAATTTTTCTTTCAAATATTCGAAAATTTACTTCTCAAGATAAATTTGGGTGCAGTCACCTTGCGGTCAGGGAAGCCAACTCACTTCTGGCATTGTTTCCATCGAGTCGTGGGTTCAAGTCCGGATACAACTTACTTCCCTTCTGACTCTCCGTGTAACGGGATGGTACACGTTAAACCTGTCAAGGCCCAAAATCCTCCCATTGGTATGGCGTGGAAGTTTGGAGAGAGAGAGAGAGAGATGTGTCTTCAACTTGCCTGAGATTTTAAATTATAAAGTCCGTCACTAAAAGCCAAGATAATTCTTCTCAGCGTAACAATAATAAAAAAAAAATCAATCAAACCCCATGATACATTAAAATCTTAGCTAATAGTATTTAAACGAATTATAATGTTATATGTATAGATTCATTAGTGGTGTAAATAAGGCACAAAACAGGAACATAAATTAAAATATAAAGCCATGGATGTACAAAATGAAAATAGTAATTTCCCATCTTTGAAGGGTAACGAATGGAATGGTTTTAATAGCTAAGTATGTAAGACTTGAAAGCTAAAAAACGACTGGCCGTGACTGACTAGTGCTCATAGTCACGAGCTCGCAGTGGGCATTCTTCTCGTCGAGTCAATTGCCTCTAAAACCTGACGGGGCTGATGCACGTTAAATACTCGAGGTCCTAAGTTCTCCCTGGCGTAATGTGGAAGTTTGGAGAAAGACGTTCCAGCTCAATTGTCCTTCTCGTCACTTGAACTGTGGCTCAAAATTACTAGATCGGTCACCTATAGCCCTTGTGTTGCTTCTACGTGCAAAGTTAATACAACAAACAATCATATAAAATAAGGTTGATAAGGAAAGAAAAGAAAGAAGGGAAGGAAAAAATTGACTCAAAGTTCTATATAGAGGAAATTTAACATTTTCGGAGATAAAAAATTATTTAGCATTTACAATAATGATAGGAAATGCAGCCACGGCACTGTTTCCGAAATATTTG
This sequence comes from Nephila pilipes, assembly GCA_019974015.1. Lineage (NCBI taxonomy): Eukaryota > Metazoa > Arthropoda > Arachnida > Araneae > Nephilidae > Nephila > Nephila pilipes. The sequence goes on from BMAW01105583.1 coordinate 10,615, forward strand.
CGACAGAATGTGTACTTATTTTATACGTAGGAGAAAATAACCAAATTGGCACAGTAAAATTTTTCTTTTCCGTTGTTCTTCTCCGCTCATTTAGTTCTTTTACTTTCCAGTAATGCTGTTCCCAATCAACTTAAAAGGAAATCAGAGAAATTTTCTTTGACTTGTTTATAAATTTTGTATTCATTACTCGGCATTGCGTTTGTTATTTAGAAATATATCAGTAAAAGTGTTAAAAAAACAAAAAAGGCTTAAACTTAAATTTGGAAGCGAATGGAGAGAACAGTGCTGAAGAAACAATAAAATAGATATGTAGATACAATGCTCGATGACTCAGGAATATAAACTAATCCCCAAAAGTACAGCTCAATAATATATACTGCTAGGTCATCTTATGATGAGATTTGCAATTTGATCAGTGAAAAAAGCTTCCTCTGATTTCTCCTTTCCAATTGCTCCTTGTCCATTCCAATATTTGAATTAGTTTATATGCATTTGTATGGCACAATACTTTTGCATTACAAAATGAAAAAAAACATTGCATTTTTCTGCTAAATTACGAAAATGGAATCATTTATTGAATAAAAAATATTTTGAGATTTACGTAAGCATTTGATGCAGAAATTCTAAAAAATCGTGTAAATAAACTAATTTTAAAAAATGAAATTGGTGTTTTTTGATACCGGATATTTAAAAAAAAAAGATATTAGTGTAAGCATTTGATAATAGCTATTTGTGATTTCTTTCTTGTTAAGCAATCTGAGTATTTAATTATTCAATAAATGCAAACATGTTATTTAGAAAGCAAAAATGAATATTAACTCTTAAAAAACTAACCCTGGGGGTAATTATATTCTTGCTAATTAAATTCAAGGTAAATCCCATTAAGGATTTCTTTATTAGTTGTTTTTAAAATGTTTTATTAAGGTAATTTTGGGGGGAAACTTAATATTTTCCGACTTATTTTTGAAACTCAACCAGTACATTAATTTTGTTATTTAATTTGACATTACAATTTTTAATAGTTTTTAAATTGTATATCTTCTTTGATGAAAAGATTTTACGAAATTAAAAATCATGTTAAGAAATAAATAAATTAGTAATTAGGTACAAAAACCTTTCATGAGTGTTTAGAAATCAGCATGAAAATAGTATGAAATCCGTTTAAGCGTTCATACATAGAAAATTCCAAACAAGTTCCAGAAATTAGAATAATTTTTCAATATATGTATTTATTTAAGTAGGATGTGGTTCGAAAAGCTCTATTTTGAATACCGGTGTAGTTTCTAAGGCATATTGGTGTTACCATTATGTGCTGCCATCTGTTAACCGACGCCAAAATGAAATTGACTGTGATTTATATGTTAGTTTTGATTTAGCAGCCGTTTTACAGCAGCCGCTTCAGACTCTCGACCTCAATGAGACCTAGATTCCTCATAGTACACCAGAATCAAAACCAGAATTAAAACAATGAGTTGATACTGGTGGATATTCTCAAAAACAACGGTGATATAATTCGCCGGAAAAGCTATGGTGATAATTTTTTGGGATGTGATATTCATGTCAATATCACATCCCAAATTTTTGATGCATCCAAATCACATCCAAAAAATTGACATGAATATCACATCCAAAAAATTGACATGAATATCACATCCAAAATTTGGTATGTGATATTCATGTCATTATATTCATGTTAATACTTTTAAGGAAAGGAAAAACAATCAATGAACAATACTTTAGTTAACTAGTCAGTTACCTCATTTCCATTTCTAATATTCCCTTTCCTATTCTAAACAATGGTACTTTTTGAACCAATATTTTCGTGGAAACATTCATACCTACAATTCTTCCCATAAAAATTTTCCAAGAAGTAAGAGTGGGATTGTTACGAAACTAAGCATAAAGGTACGTGTCAGGCAGATATGTAAATTATTAGAAATGCAGCGGGATTGTGCATTACGTAATGCCACCAGGGGACGTTGAACTTAGCTCTCCTTCGATTATAAAACAGGTAAGCAGAGTTTGTTTGCGTGCATTTAATCTGTTGCAGAGGGGAGCTTTTGAACTAAAGATGCCATTACTCCTCCATCGAAGACAAAATGAGCAGCTGTCAGAGTTTGAGATGGAAGAATTATAGAGATAACTGAAACCAAATGAACTACTCAACTTATGTGAGTAACTCGCCACCAAAGCCTTTCTGACTTTACAGTGAGGAGGTGTTGGGACCACTGGGCAAAAGAGAGGTCTGTTACATGGCGACCAGGCTCAGGAAGCCCTCGACACACCAATAGTCTAGAAGACCGTCACATCATACGACATACACGCATAGCTCCAACTGTCTCATTGTCTACCATCCGTACACAGGCAGGACCATCACTATTTCTCTCTATATTCGTTGTACCATCGCAAGATGCTTGGCTGAAGGACAGCTGCTATCGCGCACCCATTACGTGTACTACCATTGACACTCAGTCACCATTGCCTCCGTTTGCAGTAGTGTTGCCCTCGAAGAGATTGGACTACAACCGAATGGAATAAGGTCGTCTTTAGTGACAAATTCTTATTCAATTTCGGCTGTGATGACAATCGCTTACTTGTGTGGAGGCCCCGTGGTAAACGTCTTAATCCTGTCTTTGCTGTACAGCGATAAACCGCTACGACAATAGGTGTGATGGTATGCGGTGCCATCGCATACGACACACGGTCGTCACCCCTAATATTGATCCACGGCACCATGACACCCCAGAGGTACATTCATGACATTCTGCAGTCGCATGTGTTGCCACTCATGGCAGAGTCCCCCGGGGCCATTTTTCCACAGGACAACGCTCCCAATACACAACAAGGGGTTCACAGAACTACCTCAGCTACATTTTCACCCTTCCCTGGTCTGCTTGATCATTAAATTTGTCACCGATAGGACACATGTGGGATTATTTAGGATGGCAACTTCGTCATCCTTTGAGTTTCATCGAATTAATGGCGAGTTTACAGCAACTGCGGAACGAGATGTCGCAAGACTTCGTACGGGACTTATATGCCTCAATATCCGACCATATCACATCATGCATTCATACTAGAGGTGGCCCAACAGGATACTAAAACTTTCATTTATTTTTAATTTTTTCTACAGTAAATAATCATGTTGCTTTTATTTCGTAATCACTGACTTCCATCAACTTTGTACTTGTGTTTGTGAGATTTCATATTATTCTGACAAATCTTTCTTGGTGCGCAAATTTTTAGGGCATTGAGTGTATATTAATATACAATTAAATCTTAAAATCACTTTCTAAATAATTAGGAACAATAGCTATATGAAAGTTTATTGTAAAGTAGATATATATATATATATATATATATATATATATATATATACAAGTGCTCCCTGTAATTCCCCCCCAACTCTATCTTAATTTCCTGCTATAATCATAAAAGAGTTGTCTAGGCTAAGTGACTATGCGTTAACAGATGAAATCACTGACAGTACTCCATCTGGAAAACAGCGGAGTAAGTGCTCCTGCCTTGTAAGAGGTCCGCTATGGATAACTTGATTCAGTATGAATTAACACTGGTGGACATTAATGGTAAAAAGAGAATGCTTAAAATACGCGTTTGTTTGCTTTCGAGTTTGGAGGGGACACATACATCTGCTGTTAAAGGTAACTCACAAAAAAATTCCATTCGAGTCAGGTCACTTGAAGAGGGAGGTTACTCTTCAAAACACCATACCCGATTATTAGTAGTAACACAGGGCAGTTTTGTATAATCTCCATACTTTGTCTACTCAGTTTGAAAACACAATTAGAAAAGGATGCATTAGCGGGGTCTGAACCACAGCCCTCGATTAGGAATTACATGCGATACCATTATACCACTATATGCTCTCGTTTTTCATTCACCTGAAAACTTATCTATTCTCCTTTCGTTCAAGTTTCGTGACATTACAGTTTCTAAAACGACGAATAAAGATGAGCGTATTAAGCGTTCCGTTTTTACTATCAATGTCCACAAGATATTTTTTCTTCCTAAATCGATGATGTTCAATATTCTACAAATTTGTAATTCCCATTATCGTATTGTTTTTAAGATAGGAAAACTAATTCCTCTACTTTTCTCCACAAGGAGGCCAGTGGTCTCATCTAGTATTGCACAGCCAGTTTAGTGTACTTAGACATCGTTTTTACGACTATAGCTGCAGCTATTTGGAAGTTAAAAGAGGAAGGGTGAACAGACATTACCGGGCATCCTATATATATATATATACATAATGACTTAAGGAATACTTCTTGTTAGAGGCTATATATTGTGTTTCTTGCTATCGAGAGAACATTTCAGTATTTGTAGAATAATTAAATTAATAATGCTTTCTAAAAAATATGTAAAACAGATATTTTATCAAATTCATATTTTATTTTTTTCTCTGTTTGATATTCAATATCAAATAGATTTTTCTTATTTCTTTCAGTTTATCAACGCTGTGAATTTGATACGTTTTACTCGAAATATTTACGAATGTCTATTTATTTGTAGTGTGTTTCACATCACATTTTCGTTTTCCATTTTTATCAGTATTATATATGTGTGTGTGTGCGTGCGTGCGTGCTTGGGGGTAAGTGATTTTATTTGGAAGAAAATAAATTTAGTGTAGCAATGAAAATGCAGAGGGATCAGTCGGAAGTAGGTTTCCTCTTTCGGTGGAGCAAGCAGCAATCCTAATGATAAATACCATTTTGCAGCTATAGAATGAAGGGTTGCGCAATCGGCAACAGCACTTCATTAACGTATTGTAAAGCCCTCAATGTGCTTCGATGCGTATCAGATGTAACCTGATATCATGTCTGATGGCACTGCAAATTATTATGTCTTGTTGACATTCGGTATGGCATTCACCAATAATGAGAATTTGCTTCATTTTTCCAATACTTCTAACTAAGCTGTCACTCAAAAAATAATTTAGAAAAACAGATCTATGACTTGTCGCTGAACACTTGATTGTGATATTCAATCGTTCAAGTGGCTCGGCCATGACACTATCACAATAGACGTCTATTGCAATTATTTGTAAAGGGAGGCTTTTGTGCTAATGACTTTCAGCCAATCATCGTTAACCTGTTCCTTTGGATATTGTATTCCCATCTTGTAGAGCTTCCTGCATATCCCGCAGATCCTGGTTCACCACCACTTCCAAACGGATGCTTCTATGTTTGCAGTCTATTGTACCCCGAGGTGAAGTTCATTTCGTTTTTCGATCTATCTGGTTTACATTCTATACTCAGTGGATACGTGCATTTGAGCAGCGATGCGACTACAACAACGACCAGCTGCACTTAAGCCTACTAGTTGAAACCTCGTAATATCTTTTAATTGCGAGAACTGCCTTCATTATCGCCATCTAGGCATCCCTTACTATACTTGTTTCTTCAGTATCGTAAAAGTTATCGAAATTTTCCAGATTACTTAAGCAACAGAAAGTTGCGACTGTTGGCTCATTCGCCCTCCTCTTCCCTTCTATCCCGCGTTGCAACAACTTAACCTATATACTTTTCGGATCACCTGCAAATTTTGTTCAACTGCGTGTTCTTCGAAATTTTCATATTTATACGGCTGCATTTTCTATGTTGGCGTTGTGGGTGGATGTGAGTGTGACTTTCATTTGACTTTACTTCTAATTATGAAGTTTTATGAATTATTTATAATTTAATGAGGACAGTATTCAGGCTGAAGATGTGTATATAAAGAAAATAGAGAGAAACATTCTAAACTTCCCACACAGTCAAGAATTAAAATTAAATAACACATAACCAATAGACAAATTAAACGAAACTCGAAAACGATTTAAAGAGTTAAATTATACCCCTAAATCGTCTGGAAAAAAACAATAATGGTAATTTATATAAAATTAAATATGTCTATTTTTTAGAAAAATAAATAATTTCACCTAAAGTAGACCTATTATTGCTGGACTCTTTAACAACAGGAAATAATAATTTATTTTGTATTCTTAATTATATACTAAAGAGAACAAAAAAATATACTATTATTAATTATATCCTTATTCTTAGTAATCTAATTACGAAAACATTATAAATATTAGTTTTTCCATTATCCTTTTAATCACGTATCAATTACAATATTAATAATTTTCTTACATTATATATCATCTTAAACAATTATTTCAGAATATTTTCATTTGTTACATTTGTCATTTCTTGTCTCTGATTAGGTTACTGTTAAAAAAAAGTAAGAACAATTGTTATATGTGTCCAAAGTTTAGCAGACAGCGTTATTAATCAGAAAAAAAGTCAAAGCTTTACCAGGCAGGATAATTAAGAGACTAACTAAAGCTATGCTAAACAACGCTGTGTGTGAATTCATTTATATTTCACGTTACGATGAAACAACTAATGTAATTAATTGTGCATTCTTTTTAACGCATTAAGGAATTACTTACACAATATATTCATAATTTAATCTTATGAAAATAAAATGTAATAGAATTCTTAAATGTTACTTATATTATTACCAATAAAATCAATAAAGAATATTTAACGTTTATTATTTCAAAGATAGTAAGACAAGAGGAACAAAAGAATTGCATAGAATTGAAATTTATATCGGCGTTTTTCTTTCAAACAGGAAATAATTGAAGATTTTGAAAATGAGATATTATTTCTACTAAAATTATTATGAGATAATATTGTCTAATTCATTCAATTAATTTTATTTCTTATCTCTCACTCTTGTAGCTGTTCGCTCGCTCGCTTTTATAGCTGTTGAATAATAGAACTTCAGTTACAAAGTAAGAATTTTCATTTATTTAAATTTATTTATCAATAGATTATTAAAATGTATTTAAATGCATAATTCGGAAACATTATTCAGCATTTAACGTGTAATCTTGAATTATATTTCAGATAGATTGTCGCTTCTATTTAAACATAAACTTGTATCTCAGCATATGATCGTACAAAACCTGACACGAAGGCTGTTTCTATTACGAGACAGATAATTTAATGTTAAGTACTGAATTCTTATATTTTTTTAAAAAGTTACTTTTTCAGAAATGTAAATAAGAAAGGGTAACCTATGCAATGACTAATTAATTTATTTTACATTCCAAAACTGCATTTTAAAATGTGAAAAACTAATTGTTGTTAACATTAAAGACAATTTAACACTCAATTTTGATATAGATAATGAAATCTGATTAGAAACAGTAAATGTTTAACATAGACGTTGCTCTAATTTTCTATTTTTCTAAAAGTTCATTGAATGTAAACGACCTGTCTGAAGCCTGATATAACTTTTGACTCGAACAAAAGTTAAAAGGAAACATAAGTACACTAACTGCTCCTTGATAACTCGGTGGTAGTTCTTTCTACCTTTGAAGAAGAGGAAAAGAAGTCAGGAGCTCGAAATTTTGGGCAATGAAAAGAAGCTAATTTTTTTCCTCAATGTAGAAAATTCATAGTATGGTTTGATATATAGTTAGCAGTATACTAATACATATATTCTACCTTAAAATCCTCTTGAAGAACATAATACTTTGTTATCCCTTGGAAATGAGTGAGCAACAAATTATTTCTAATTATTATCCTTTATTATTAAGAAGAATGTAGAGTTTCATTATATAATTTTAATCCATACTCCTTATTCATATTTTAAATAATGTTACAGCGATGATGTAATTTCAGAGTAAAAATGTAAGCTTTTATCTGTATAATGTTATGCATCGAGGATAAAACTGTTTGAAATTAATATTTCTTTCAAATCTATTTTATAATCGTCCGTTTCCTATATTATTATTATGATTTAAATACTTTAAAATATTCAGTAAATTATTTAAATATTTTAGAATATTAATTTATTTTCTTTCTTAAAATATTCAAGCTTTATAAGTTCCTCTGAACTGGGATTTCTAAGATATAGATTCCAATTAAATTTAAAAGTCCTTTTATTCTTTAATTCAAAATTTTCACGATTTTTCTTTTTAACCTGAATAACGTCATTCACATCAGCTAGAGTGTGATAAATTCTGCGTTTACGACAAAGCTAGTTTCGCAGGATAAAAAGAATAATACATATCGTTGCTTTATTAATGCATATATAAGTAGATTTTGTGCAGCATATAAATTTCCTATTAGCATTACTCACCATTTTTCATCGTGTAATCCACAAGAATATAAATGTTTAGAAAGAAATTTAAAGATTTCTTTATTGCTTTTCAATTTGTTTATATCCGCTTTATATTCGAGATGTTTTATCCAAAAATGTAAGAAATTGAAATAAAGTAAAATAAAAACTTAGGTAGTTGATAGATAAATGGAGTATAGTTCGAATACTCTTTTGCATTGCTAAAAGTAATACTCTCTGCTGAAATACATCTTTCTGATAAATATCGGTTATTCAGAAAAGCTCTTTTTAAAGCAAATTATTTTTAAAACAACGTTATTAAATGTATTGTTGGAAATAGTTTATTTGGATACTGCCCGGAGGCACCTTGTCTAGTCAAAGAGCGAGCGCCTGGGCTCAAGGGTAATATTTCAGACTGCATTTAGTTCTTGACCGCGTAAGGCGCATTTTCCTTGTTTGGATGTAATATGTCCTGACCTCTAAAGCGGGTTCGTGAAAGTATGGGCTATTTGAAAGCATTTCTATATTTTATAAATATTTGTTTAGGTATAATTGGCGCGTAGAGATTGTAAATAAATGTGGTTGAAAGGTACCTCTCTTCTTTGTTGGATTACTGTTCTTTTAACATGTGTTGAAGGACAAATGATATAAAAACATTATTCATTATATCAATCAATCAATTCCAAAAATAATGCATTCATATAAAAAAAAATACTTTTATTTTAACTGTAACCAGTTGAAAATTATTTATTATTCGGTGATGATTATAGTTTTAAAGATGTGTAAAAGTTCACATTTTAATCAGTTTAAAATGTTTCATAAAAATTAATATTACGTAGGGAAAGAAAACCTCAAGAGTAATACAATGTACTGAGAACTTTGAGAACTTAAGAGTACAGGAGATTGTACTTCTATTAGTACATTTAATTAGTTATAAGTTTACTCCTTACCTTCACGAAATAGAATTAATTTCTGGACTATAAAGAAATGTTCAGCGAAAGGGATAAGATTGGTTAGAATGACATAAAATTGAATTACAAAATTATGAGAATTTGGCAGTGTTTATAAATAAGTAACAAGAACTATTTAAGATGTATGATAAAACCATATGGGCTCTTGTTAATGTGAATATTATCTGCAAGTTGGTATAATATTGATTTCAGTACGAACGTTTCCAGGTACTTTCCACGAGTATTTTAGACATCTAAAACTGAATTAGAAGAAAAAAATTATTCAAATAACAAGAAATTCCAACTTCATAACATGTGGTGGAGGAGGGTTATGGAAGGGTGTATGTGTATAAGAGAGGGAGAGACAATATTATCTTTAATAAATAAATCATTTCTCCTTATAACCATAACTTCATTCATAAATTTTTATTTCATATGATTTTGTGGATTCATATTCATTTTTTTATTTTTCAAACTTTTTTTAATTTAAATTCCTATATATTCCAATTTTGATGTCAAGATAATAATATTGAATAAGTAGTGATACATTCGTAATCAATGAATTGAAATCTCTTACAAAAATATTTTTAATAAATAAATTTAAGCTTCTAAAAATGGTTTTGAAACTTCTTGTTGCTAAATAGAATTTATTATTTCAACTATTAATTCAAAATTCTTTTACATACTCATATGTGTATTTCTAACTATTTAAAACAAATTTAAGAAACATTTTGAAACTGTAATTGTAAATAAGAGTTCTACCACCTTCGTTTTCAAGAAACAAAAAATTATCTTTTAAACAATAGGAATATAAAACTTAAATTCAGTATAACGTTTTTGGCCTCAGTTATATAACTGAAAAGGAAATTCAAATTATTCCTAGATAAGATTTCATGGAGACATAATCTTTGCACAGAATTCATCTTCGATAATTTAAATTTAAATTAAATTATTACTCATTCAATTTAAACAGTGTCAGTTAAATCAGATAGAAAGATTTCATTTCTTCTTTAATATGAGTAATAAGATTTTCGGAATACTTCATTAGTTTGTTTAAAAGTCAAAATGAGAACGGTTGATACGATGGTCATTCAGTCAGTCCATAGAAAATCCAAGAAATGGCGTGCGGTAACATCGAAAATAATTTGTTTTTTGTAAGAATCATAACTCACTAAACAGGTATTTAAGTTTCAATAATTTCCATTACAGGCTTCATTTTTATTGCCAAATATAAATTATGGAGAAAACTTATGTAACTTATGTAGAAAAATTGTAAAGAGTAAGTATCAAGCAATTATTAAAAACTTATATTCAAAAGGCTTAACCCCGAACAGGATCAAAGCTGAGTTCGATGAAGTCCGTGACACATCTACTCCTATGTTTTATAACTGCTTACAGTTGAGTAAATAAGTTTAAAAATAGCCGTTCATCCACAAAAGTTGAACGTTGCTCGGGACGTCCAGTGAAAGTGACTACTCGCGGAATGATTGACAAAATCTACGAAAAGATTTTGAGTCATCGACGAATCAAAGTGCGCAAAGTAGTTGAGGCCACAGGCATATCGCATGGTAAAATGCTTTAAACTTTGTACGAAAAATTGGATGGGAAATTTTTTTTTGGCAAGATGGGAGCCACGTTTGCTCTCAGAGGAAAATAAACGCAATGGTGTGGTTGACTCTTAGGTTATTTTGGAGCACTCCTGACGAGTTTCTTCATCGATACTCGACTGTGGACTAAACATTGACTCATAAAACAAAGGAACAGTTAAAACATAGGAGATTTGAAGGAGAACGGACTCCAAAGAAAGCAAAGTCGGTGAAATCGGTCGACAAGTTGATGGCCACGGTCTTTTGGGATGCACGTGAAATAATTTACACCAATTACTTATAAAAAGAGGGTAAATAACTGTGGAGTATTATGTGTCGTTTTTGCACTGGTTGAGAGAAGAAATCAAAAAGAAAACGTCCACGTTTGAAAAAAAAAGATGCTCTTCCATCAAGACATTGCACGGGTGCACACCAATGCAGTTTCAAAAGGCCAAAATTTTGGAATTAAAATTTGAATTATTATAACATCCACCGTATTCACCGGATTTGGCCCCACTGAATTTTTTTTTATTTCCAAACTTAAAAAAATGGCTCGGTGGACAACAGTTTACTTAGAACGAAGAGGTCATCGAACAAACAGATGCCCATTTTGAAGACCTTCCGAAATTTTAATTTTCAGAGGGCTTAAAAAAGTTGCAGAAACGCTTGGTAAAGCGTATAGAGCTAAAATGAGATAAGGTTTGAAAAATAAAAATTAAAAAAATTTATATAAAATAAATTTTCTTAGCTTTTTCTAAGAACATATTGAACAAAACTTGTATATGTCAGCTCTTTTTCATTCAAATTCTCAGAAAAAATTGGAATGAAATTAAAATAGTAATAAATAAATAGCATATTATTTACTATTCCACATACAAATAATAGATTATCAAATGTATAGAGAAAAGTAAATTTGTGTAAAACTAATGTAAAAGAACAATACTAATGTTAACAATGATAAGAAACCGAGACCACTCTCTCATCACCGGGCGATAAACTTGCAACTTTAATCGATAGATTAACACTCACATATTAAGTGATTACCATGCAAATAAAAAGGAATATAATATTCAAACAAATACTTAATAATTTAAATAATACTTAAAAAATATAATGATTTCCAAACACAGGAAGGAATTGATTAAAAGTGTTTATCTCACTGGAATAAAAATTATTTTTTGCTTTTGAATTTTGGCCAGCAATAAATATAAACACTATTGTCATAATTCTATCGAAACCGTAATATATGATTCTAAAAAAAAATCATAATCACTAAAAATCTAAACATTACGATTTAAAGTGATTGAATGAGTCTCATAAAAATATTTTCAGTTCATTAAGTCAAAATTACAATGAATATTAAAATATAGTTTTGCTCAAAAAGAATGCAAAATATTGTTACTGATATTATACACTGCTGGCCATTAAAATTGCAACACCCTAAAGGAAAGCAAATACAAAATACAATATATTTATTGTACACAAACAGTATATTCTGAAGACAAAATGATTAAATTTGCAAGCAGTTAGGAGATGGGCTTACAGGGGTGCGAAAATAGTAGAAACAGCTGCCAAACCTGGCAGCGTAAACGGCACGTACCTGGTTAGGCATGGAGTCGAAGTAGGGTTGGATGACAGAAACGAGTAACTCATTCCCTACTGCTTCAAGTCAATGCCACACTTCACCAACCGTTTTATCTGAAGAGCTGTGCGGGCCAGTCTATAAGCAACTTATGACCAGATATTTTCAATGGATGACAGATCTAGTGACAGTGCGTGTCAGAACAACAATCGAAAACCCTATGTAATGAGGAAAGTATGAATACGAAGTGCAACATGTGGTCTTGCATTACTTTATTGAAACATGACGTTTGGCAGGCCTTGAAGATAGGGCACAACCACTGGAAGTTAGATGTCAGAAATGTTCCAATCTGCGTTCAAATTAAAGACGATCCGAACCAGAGAAGTGCGTGTCGTATACTCAATGGGTACCCAAATCATCACACCAGGTTCAAGGACCCTATGCAGATATCGAATGTTTATTATAAAAATATAATCGAATACATACATACATACATACATATATATATAAGAATCAATTAAATAGGAAATAAAAATTGAAAATACATAAATAAATTTTTTAAAAAATATTATAAATGAAAAAACATAATATAAAAAAATAAGGGGAAAACAAATTTAAGAAAAATCTTTAACAAAATAATCCAAAAATTGAAGAATTATAACAACATGAATCAATTAGCCAATTTTATATTTCTTATATTTTAAACTTCTCTTTAAAAATTAATAAGAAAATCAGTTTTATCACATGAAAAAAAATTTATTTAAATTATTCAGAATAATAGGAGGCATATAAAAAGATTTTATTAGTCGTATGATTTTAAATAATTAATCAAAATATGTAAAATCTTTTGAATTGTTAAGCATTTTCTCTGCTTTTTCGTTAATTTAAGTTATTTAAGTTATTAATCTATCTTATTATCTGTGTATTATTATCTGCGTTAAATTTAAGTTATTTTTCTTTATACACGATAGTCATCTGAATTGAATACTTATTAATTTCAAGAACCTTACAATGGATTTTAATTTGTCTGAAAGTGTATTGTTGTAATTGTAAAACCTAAGTTGATAGAACGTCTTCAAAGGAGAAATACAATGTATTATTACAAAAGATAAACTGTTCAGAAGTGACTCTAAAAGGATTCGAAGCTACACTCAAAAACCTTTCCAAGACTAAACCGATTTAGTCAGTTGAAACAATTGTTAGTTCTTAATGACATGTCAAGACTTTTACAGAATTTGTAACATTTTCTTTTCAAATTGAATTCTTTTCCCCTTTGAATTTAGATTCCTAATTACTCTCTAAGATTTGGTTCGAATTTTTGTAAGTGAGTAACTTACCGGAAATTAAACTCAGCTAGTTTGCTTTTGTATTGAATCGTAATTTCCCTTATATAATTATTTATTATGGTACAAAATCCATTTCCTCATAAATTGATAGTATTCGCTGTTTTACTGCATATATTTTTACTAAAAATTTATAGTTATGTGCCCCATTAAATACATTTCCAATTTGTACTATTATTTTGCTTTTAATTTAAAACGAAAAATCAAATTTCTTTAAGAAAATATCTAAAATTTTCTTTTCATGATTTAATGCTTTCATCTTATGAATAATATACAATATTATGATACATAAAAAAATTTAAGTTTGTGTAAATTGAATTTCTATTAATTTAAAACGTCCAATAAAATTGTAATTTATTCTAAGAAGCATTTCTAATAAAAATGTAATTTAATAAACAAATCTTCTCAAACATTTTTGAATGTCATGAAATAAGAAATCATTTTTTATATAATACTAATATTTTTCATATTTTAAGGCGAAATATTTTCTACAATATGTTATAAAATTCTCGAATCATTAAAAGAAGCAATACTTTTATCATGAAGAACACAATTAATTTATCAGAAATTTTAAGAAATGTAGATTTCTATGCTTTTGTGTGTATTTATATCTATTTGGATCTTGCCAAAAATTAAAGAGGTCACGATCATCAATAAGTTTAATTGTAAACCGCAGCGTTATCTAAAATTAAGAAAATAAATATTAAAAAAAATACTTTTGCACAAGTTAGAAAATAAAGATATAAATAAATAATCTTATATTAAGATAATTTTAAATTTACTGAAAATAATATGATAAAGGAAAGGTGACTGAAACAGGAGTTACAATTAAACTAAAGAGGAATTGTTATACCTAGACATAATAAATAATCGTTAGAAAATTTACAAAAATTCAGGACATGATAACTTTTCTAATAAGTTGTTAGAACTCCAATACTGATACATTATCAAATAATTTAAATATAATTTTTGAAAGGGATGGATAGTTATTTTAGAAGAATATAAGTACAAAAAATAGCATATAATGCAATGGTACAAACTTAAACGTTGAGCTATTGTTGGAATTTAAACTAAGTACGAATCAGAAGCAAGATACCGCATTAATACATGCTAAAATAAGTATAATAAATAGTATGAGTTTTTTTTAAAATGAAAAACATAATAAATATTGCAACTCTGATCAATATTAAATAATACCAGATATGGAAAATTTTCACCCAGATTTGAATAGGAGAATAATACCATGCAATAAAAAAAGCATTTAAAAAGCATGGTTTATTTAAAAATTGTGGATAACATGAATGAAAATACTTTTTATGTGGCGAAAAAATTATAGCAATTCCCTCGTCTCACTTCAAATATTATCAAGGAATAAAATAATACAGTTAAAATGTGCGTGAAAAAAACAGCAATGGATATTGAAAAGCGAAAGAAACTTTTAATTAAAAAAATTTATTGAATTTTATCTAATTTGAATTCATATACACCTTTAAACATGCAATAAAGTTAACTTAGTGTACTTGCATTACATTAGGAAAGGTAAGTTATGATTCTAATGCTCTCCATGTTCCTCGAGACATTTCTTCATTGTACAGTTTGTTTGTTTGTTTTTTGAATGATTTTCAGAAAACTGTTGATTTCGAAAATTTCTAATTTTCTTTCAAAGAAGAATGCATATATGCATACACCGTGAACAAAAATTGAGTATGAAGTATAAAAAATAGCATAAAAGTGGAAAGAAGAGGCAGAGCGGACTGAAAAACCAATCAGGAAATTAACAATGGTGAGGCACGGTAGCACGAGCGCAGATACACAGGTAGATGTAATGAGAGAAAATTGGAGCGGGATAAAGCACGACAGCGGTGTCAATACAGCATTTCTGAGAAAGCGATTGCATGGCGTGTATTAGTTTAAACGACGTCGAGTTGCTATCTCAGTGTGAAATGTGGAACAATCAGTCTGTTGCATAATATCTGGGGTATTTTACCCGAGGTCGAATCATTAGAAAGATAGATAAAGAAAGACAGTGTGGCTGCGGAAATCGGGATTGCTCACAGCATCGTTTCACGATTTTGGAGAGAATTTCAAAGTACAGGAACTGCTGTCCGATGGCTCGTTAGACACACGACACAGGCGTTTGGACGACTAATATCTCGTTTTACCAAGTCCAGAAGGCTGCACAGGGGTAGTGTGTTTACAAGACGACCTGTACGATATGTACCTTTAATGCTACTTATCAGAGAAGGCGTTTTCTGTGATAGCGGGAACACCAGAATTAAACAAATAATCAATGGGGTCGAGTACTCTATACGGATGAGAGTAGGTTTAATTTCGGTTGAGATTCTGGACGCATACACATCTGAATAAAGCAACCCCCCCAACAACCCACAAAACCCCCCCCCCCCCCAACATCATCAAAAGACTTTGGAGATCATCAAAAGACAACATGCTTTGGAGGTCCTAATATTCTCGTTTGGGGAGGCATCATGCTTGGTTGAAGTATCGATTTTCATATCTTCGAAGGAGGCTCAGTCACCGGGGCTAATATTGCAAAAAGGATTCTCCTTCCGTATGTGGGCAATTGCTTTTCATGGACGACAATGCGCCATCTCACAATAGCCATTGAAGTGCTGTTGAACAGTGAGGATATTGAACACATTGATTGGCCAGCAAGGTTTTAAAATCCCATCAAGCATGCATGGTACATTCTAGGAAGACTCTTGTCAGCACGTAACTTACTGTCATTAACGATTACGGAGCTCCTATTAACTGTACAAAACCCAGTTGGCTCCGATCTGAAATGAGTTGTACAAATCATTGACAACATCATCTGGCCATACTCAGCTTGGCCAGACGATGTGAAACCTGAATAGCTGTCAGGGGAGATCATATCCTCTACTAAAGGCTGGATGTATCTGGCTGAACGCTTGTCACATGGATGTTTCGACTTTCAATCGCATTATGCTCCATGTACATTTTCATTTAAGTTCCTTTTTATCCTTGATATTTTTGGTAAGTTTTGCTCACATTACACATGTTCTTACACCTTCAGGATCTTATGGAATTATTTGTGTTAATTTGGAAAGCATTTGCACTACTTTATATTGAAAAAACCATCTCGTCCTTAATTAGAGAATAAATACAGTAACAGAATAGAATAAAATAATTATCTGAAACGAAAAGCCTTATTAAACTTTCTCATCTGAGTGTATATATAAATCCTGTTTAAATAATGTTTCTTTTTTATTAAGTTTTAATATATTATTATTCTTGTTTTAACTCATTTACGTTTTTTTTTTTTTCTTTTATTGTAATAACTATATATTTATCTAATCAATTTCTTTTCTTTATTTAGATTTTTCCTCATTTCTCATCAACTTTTCTTTTTAAATAGCGAATGTATTAATTCTCAAAAGAAATTGGAAAGAACAAAGGAGAGGTTAGAACAAATAAATCACTTTGAATTTTGAAAAAAAATGAAAGATGAAATGGAAGTGAGATCCAATATAATTCCTACATGCATGAATAAAAAGAAAGTTGAATCACCGAGACAACGTATATAAGAAATTAAAGAATTCGGGGAAAATATTAATTTATATGTAGGAACGCTCAGTAACTATAGCATCATTTTAAAAAATTACAAAAAAGCAGTATTAAAGTAAAGTTATTTTATTTTCCAAAGAATTCCTCCTAAGATTCGATTTGATTATTTAATGTAAAAATTACAGTTAGTGTCAATATAACAATAAAAAATATGTAAATTGAGCTTGGGGAGCAAATAACTTATTGCTTTATTAAACAAAATGTCATTTTTAGAGAATTATCGAAAATGACATAAGCGTTGAAAATTGAAAATTAAGGCAGCCAAAAACAGAAGCAGTGCATACTTTATACAAGTAACAATAACTAAATGCAATTTACTAAAATGCAGTTTCTGTATATTATTATGTTAAATATGCCTTATTGATGATTCAAACACCAGGTTTTAATTCTAAGATAAATGCTTCATTTGATTTCAAAGAATGATTTTTATAATTAATGATATAAAACCTAAATAATGTTTTTTTTATTTAATTTTATGTATTGGAATCCTTTCGAATGTATAAAAGCGCAATAAATAATATCACGTGTTTTTAGTTTAAATTAATTTATTGTTCTTCACTTATCGGTATAATGCATGATTATATTCGTAGGAAGAATGATGGACGATAACAAAATGCTCCTTTAAAAGAGCATTCAATTCGAAAATGAACAAATATTCATTGACCTTAACGAAATAATAAGGCACAAAAAAGTATACCTAGTTAGGTTCAGTTTTATTTCTCCAGTTGTTTTTAACATCAAGTTGTCCTAAATTTCTCTAAACACATTATGGAATTACACATGAAATGTCGTAAAGGACAATGTAAGTTACGTTAGTATAACATTTGTTTTCTACATGAGCCTCCGGTCTCAATTTTCCTAAAATTTGAGCCGAATTTAATCTAAAAATTACCAACACTTTCTTTCCTGACATTCGTTCTTATCATCATTATTCGATATCCGTATAGCTATTAGGCTGATCATTTGAAGCCTAGTAATCCTAAAGGGATAAGAAAACCATCAATTCATTCCTCGAGGGAAGGGGTATATCTTTTTTATGAAGTGCTAGAGAAATCCTCCGAATAGTGATGACGTTCTGAACCTAAGGGTCCGAGATCAAAAAATATATTGCAGAATTGTAGCATTCGTGTAAGTCCTGCTTTATCCTTTAACTTGGATAAACAACCGTAATGATTCGTAGCATATCAACTGTATGAAATGCTATATCAAATTATACATGTGTATATCATATACTCATAATTCTTTTTTAATATTTCTCTGCTACTGCACAGTAATTCTATTAACCAAAAATAAATATTACATTTAGTGAAGAAGGGGTTCCACATAAAAATTGATGTTTTCTATTACATGGGATTAAAGTTTTAATCTTTCAGAAATCATAAAATGTAAGTAGAATTACCTTTTAGGTACTTTCCGGTTCCAGCAAGCGGTATTATGTTCCAAGGTGTATTCCCAAAAATTCAAATAAAAAGCTGGATTTGTTATGTAATAAAAAATAAGAATTTAAAAAATATGCAATGCAAATAAAAGAATAATTTAGATTGTTAATCATAAATGATATGGTCAAATGTAGGTTTTGTGTTAAGAGTTCCGTCAAAAATATCGCCGAGTAGCAATCCTGATATCGTATAAGAATTTGTGTATCGATTATGACTAATATTCATTTTAACTAGCTATATAATTTCAAGCAGATCAGTAATATATGATTTTATCAAATTTTTCTGAAACGTAAAGAAAAAAAAATAACTCAAAGACTCTTCAAAAACTCTCGTAATACAATGAACAGTCTTTATTAATTAAAGGTATCTAAATTAAATTCAAAAGATAATCTCAGTTTATATTTACCCTGAAGGGAAATGGAGGTTCTATGAAATATGATTATTTTTAAAATTGATAAAGATAAAAACCATTAATATTTTTAAAAATGATTTCTTTTGCAGAAACGAGATAAAAAAGATATAAAAAACATGAACGCATAGAAAATACATTTTTTACTCTTAAGTGTTATCGATGAAATCGATGAGAAAGATATTTATAATTGACTAGAAAAAATTTTTAAAGTTTGTTCAACAAAATTAAGCATACTGATCCGAGTAACTCATATTTTTCAAGCTAATTTTTTAGAATGGGAAGCTACAAATAATAGCTTCATCAGCACGCTATATCATATAATTTATCTTTTTGTATAATTTTGATTCGATAAAAATGTTCATAGTTTATAGTCCTGTTTAAAATGTTCCACTGGAACAACGAATCAAGCAAAACTTTTAAATTAATGAACAGTAAAAAACATTTTATCTTGTGTTTTATACAATATTTTGATATGATAATAAATATGCTGTTGTGAGTAATTTTTAGCGTAATTCATTATTAATTCATATTAAGGAGATTCAACTTATAAAAATATACAATAATCCAAATATTATTTTAATTAAAGAATAATGTAAAAGTTTTGCTCTTTAAAATCATATTTTATTAAAATTCCTACAAAATCTTCAAATATCTCATTCATATAAAAAATGCATTGAAAGAATAAATCGATAGATACGGACAAATCATAGTATTATTCGTATTGTTATTTTACTGAATAGAATATCTAAGCTGATTTCAACGCAGAAAAGGATTTCTACTTTAAGAATAACATTAAAGTTTGGTGATTCTAATCTTATACGCTTATAAACCAGTTATACACTCGAATGGAGTTGCTTCTATAATACAGTTTTCTGTTGAATTTTTTTCCAGACTAGAGAGAGAGATTTGGATTTCTTTCCGAAAACTTTTGAATGGAATGAATCGGGTGAATATTATAAGTTGAATTTTTCTGAGCACAGCTGTTGTGTTATTAATATATAGCTAAAGATATCTCTTGAAAATACTACTTTTTATACCTGACAGCGTCAACTGCTATTAGCAAAATTACTTTTTTGTATTATAGGTCGCAGAATGAACATACTCGTTATATGTACAGAAGGCCCCTTTAAAACTTATTGAGAAAAGATAATGCAAATGTATAATTTAAATTACACAAAATTTGCTGATTATACTATTTGACACAAATCTGGAATCTTAAGAATTTTAAGTAAATTAGATATGATGAATTCGGTCATTTTTTTTCTATCATTTAAAAATATTTTGACGCAATACACTCATCATATTTTTTCATTTAGTTGAACAACTTTGAAGTATAAAAGTATAGTCCCTGTAATACAAATAGCTAATAGTAGTTTCAATATTAAATGAAAACATTAAATAAGCTGTAAAAAAATCTATGTTTAATTGGAATATAGTCCCTGTAATTACAAATAGCTAATAGTAGTTTCAATATTAAATGAAAACATTAAATAAGCTGTAAGAAAATCTATGTTTAATTGGAATTCATTGAAATAACACTAGTTCTATCATTTCAAGCATTTCAGTAATTAAAATTCAGTCATTCGAAAAATGCACTTTTTAAATTAACTTCTTGAAAATGCTATTTTTCTAGAACTGAATCTTTAGTTTTCAAATCGGAGTTAATTTAATTACTCGATTATTTTAAATAAATGAAGCATTTCTTTTTTTTTTCAAAAAAGGCATTATAATGCATATTTTGGAATACAGTTTGCAAGCTTTACCAAAATTTCTGAAAGAATTTTATCTTTTTAAGTAAACTCTAAGAAATTTTTTTTTTTTTATCAATGATAATTTTTAAGCTGTTCTCAAAGATAAAAGTGTATTCCATTTCGAAGTCGTTGAAGACCTTGCAGCGGCTCTCGTCAACAACAATGTCAAAAGTTAAAAGGCCTTACTCAACCAGCCAGAAGCGATGTCTTTTCAGTCTGGTTGGTAGGACCGTCAACTTCGGACCCACTCGTCCAGGGTTAGAAACAAAGCTGCCGCATCAAGGTCATCAACTCTCTCCCTCCTCATTGGAGTCGGAAAAGCACGCTCGGCCGAAACCTTATTGTTGCGTAACAGAAGTTAAACAATTGTTTCAATAAGCATTAAAATGTTATTTAATGTGAATAACTTGAATTTTTGGTCGTGTTTTGGAAATAAATTGTTGTCTAAATTATTCCAAGAGCTTCATAATTTGATGTATTTGCTATGATAAATCTGAAATATAGTATGATAAAAAAAATGTAATGTATTATTCTCTCCTTGAATTCATATGGGACTGCATATAACTTTATGGGGACTTATAATAAAATATAAATTATAAAATATATTATAAAATTTTGATACCCCACAAATAATATCAGATAAAGTCTTTAATTTTTTTGTAGCTTTATCTAATTTTATAAAAGAAACTTTGATACAGTGGTCTTTGGCACATTATTAAAAAGAACGAATTTTTTATCATTTATTATAAATTGGAGTTGTATTTGCATTGCCTCACAACATAAGTTTGTTTCCCACATGAGTTTTGTCATTTAAATTCAATTCACACATACGAATCAAATTAAAAATTACTCAAAATTAAAATTTAGGAATTACCATAAAGGCCTACCTCTTAGTAGAAAAAATTGCTTCCAAATTATTTGGAAATGTAATGGTATTTTCATCTGTAATGTAATTAGCATATTTTTTAAAATGCGTAGCTTGAACAAGATAAAAATCTTAAAGGTATAGAGATTAATTAGAGCAATAATTATTAATGAATAATTGTTTTCATTTATTATTCTGTATACGAATCTTGATTGAAAAGTAATACTTTTGCAGCCTTAACTTTTTTTATTTGTTATCCAATTTTCAAAATGCTTATTGTACCTGACATCTACGAGTGTTTTCGATATAATGCAGTTCTTTTTTTTTTTTTTTTTTTTGTAAAGAATCTTTGGTCAATTAAGAACTGAAGAATATGGAGACCCACGTGTACACGATGTTGAAGTAGCCAGTGCCGTTATACCTAAACATGCATCTTGCGACCTTTCCCTCTTCCCAGGTATATAAAAGCGCAATATGGGACTCGTTCTAACGACAAGATGGAGGCTGCCATTAAAGCCAGTTGTCTACAACCACGACCGAAACTCACTGAAGGATCTTCCCGACTAATCATGCATTAGTGTAAGATTTTCATAAGGGATGAAGACAAAAGTTGATTTCATATAAGATACAGGTAGCTTTTAGAATCAACAATCATTGTACAAATCGAGTAATAAATTTTAAAAAGTCACTGCCATGAAGGATTAACTTCAATCAAGTCTTGTAACATTAGCTGTTTGTGATACACTTTAAAATTTAACTGCCTCTACCAATTAAAATTTACTTATTTCATTATATCTAATAAAAAACAATTGTTGTTTATCCTATTTTAGCTCCCTGTTCCCTTTTTTTTATTAAAAATATGCAGAAAATCCTTCAATACATCAATGTTTATCTCATAGCAATTTGATATGGTATAATTTTGATTAATATTTTTTTTTGTTCTTACACCGTAATGAAAACCGAATAAAAAACATTGGCGTGAATAAATCGAACAGTTTATCTCTAAACGAAATGTTACCGAATAAACACAATATTCTTAGCTTTTGAATTATTATATAAAGAATTTCTAGAAATTTATTCAACAAATATTATTCACGAAGTTCGCATAAATAATACTCCATTGGCTTCTTAGGGTACACATAAAGTCCACAAATTGGCAATTGAGAAAACTTTCAGCACGCTGATAGATTTTATGAATATTGTACAAAAAATTAAAAGGCCTAAAAGCTCCATCTAATTTCTTAGCCCCAGTCCTAGATATCTTAAAAAAGAAGGAAAGAATATTTATATTTAGAAGCTTTACAATATAAAAGAAAATATGAGAAATGCTCATTCAAAAATTTCATTCGAATGATTGTGTTGCATAAAGATATGTTTATAATTATTCTCCACGACTGCTATTTCTTTTATTAGCCTTGAGAGGAGATTTGAATTCTTTTATTGCAAACAGCGGGAAAGAAAAACTATTAAACTGGCTAATGAAGTAATATTTTTATATGTTAAAAAATTATTTTATTTGACACTATAAAAAAGCAAAGATTTGTTACGAGCCATTTTGGAGAAATAAAAATTACGTTTGCCAAGGTTAAACTAATCCATGTTCAGTAATTTATTCTAAATGAAAGATATATTGAAAGAGTACATATAATATACAACGCGCATATATATATATATATATATATATATATATATATATAATCATGGACAAAAAAATTAGCGCACCAAGAAATAATTGCGTGATCGTAACGAAAATTGGCATGAAGGCGCATGTCGGGGAGATATGAAAATGATTAGAAATTTAGCATGATTGCGCATTACGTAAGCCAGTAGAGGGCGTTTAACGTCGTTCTCCTTGGAGTATAAAACAGGTAACCAATGCTACTCATTTCTTACCGTCCTGTTATCATTGTACATACAGGTAACCATTACCACTCATTTCTTACCGCCCCACTCATATCGTCCTCTTACCATGATGCAAAAGATGTGGACAGTGCAGCAAGGATCAGTGGAAGATCGTTGCTTCCACTGACGAGTCATTATTGATGTTAACTATATTCTCGACTATCTTCATCTGGAGAGCACCAGGGACCCGCTACATATGCTTCTACTTTCAATACTAAAACTGGTATTGTTGCAGAGGTGGAAGGTCTGGACAGGCGTCCTTTTGGACTAGCTCATTCTCATATACGTCGTTGACAGAGGATTTGTAGATGTTGTAAAGTACGGAATGAAATATTCAAGCTTTAGATTTGCCATATGCAGTTGGTTCTGATTTTATTTTAAAAAATTTCATCGATCTTCCACGTAGGACTCCTCTTCATAACGAATTTCTGGAAAGTGGGAATATGTCCCGGATGGATTGCCCAGCCAGATAATCGGATTCTAACCTTATAACCTCATATTAGAGATTCTTAGAGAGAGGGAAATTGAAATTTACCTTCCCCTTTTCAGAACCATGCAGGATTTCAAAATAGTGGTGTTGAGGAGCGAGATCGACAACCACAAAGACATATAAATTGTCTCTTCTAACTTGTATTCACGTTGTGATAGCCTTATACCATAGCTTTACAGGGGACCATATTATCCATTAACATATTTTTTTGTTCCATCTTGTAATCTCTCTTTTGTATTTTCCATTGCTGATTATTTGTATTCCCAATTATGCGAGTACAATAATTGTACATTTCTTAAAAATTATATTAACTTCTGATTCTCAACACATTCAGTTTCCTTATTTGTATCTAAGCTTCTGGAGATATTCAAAGGGGGAAATAATATATATATATATATATATATATATATATATATATATATATATATAACTTAAGTATTAGAGGTAATATTAGAGTCCTAAACTTTTGTTTTCATTTTTAATGTTAATAAGTTCCGAATTGAACATTTATTTTCCCGTTTGATAGATCTCCTAGTTTTAAGACACGAAACATACTTGACTTCTTGTTATTTAAAATGTAATTTGATTCACAAAAAATCATATTTAATCTATGAATGTATGAGTAAATATTTAAAAAGAATCAAATGGGAATGCGTAAAATGTAAAAAATCAAATCAAAATCTCTGAGGTAGTATAATCAAAATTGTAACCTTTCAAAAATGTTTCTTAAGTAATGAGCTAAAATTCAAAAAGTCTTTTCCATTATGAATTTATAGGAAAATAGTAAGAATAAAAGATATTTATAACTTTAAGAATTATCTTAATGTGCACTGTTCACCATTTGCTTTCCGCCTGTCATTATATGGTTAGTCATTGTTTGTTTGGATATTTTCTATCACTGCCTTAAATGTTTGCCCATGAGTTGCAGAAATACCCCGTACTCTACTTCCTTATTGAATCTATAGCAAAATCAAATATTTTGCATTAAACTGACGGAAAAATGGCTTATGCTCTACCACAAGTTTTCTATTGTCTTGCAGACTATTTATTCTTAAAACAATATTCATTACATTACTTTTATTAATTTATTATATTATATTATTTATAAATGGAAAATTTTCCATCATCATAGAAAGAAAGATGAACATCTTTCCTTTCAAATAATTTTTAATGAAGTGTGTATTAAGTGAGTTTGCATAATTAGAATATTTATAGTTATAGTGCAATAAATGTTATTGAAATTTTAAGCTGTTTGATCTTTGATAATATTATGTTACATTGTACGTAAAGTCATTTTTATTTCATGTTTTCCCTGTCCTTAAAATTATCAAGATATTTTATAAATATTTATAATTTTAAAAGTATGTTAATGAAATATGTTATCTTATGAAACAACATTATCATTATTTCAGCCATGTATTTATTGGATTCAATATTTTTCTTTCTACATCACTACGATACAGATATGATTTGCAATAGTTTTAATTGAAATCCGATGTAACATTTCTTAATAATACTCGTATTTCGATTTGTGCTTCCTGCGTTAATGTCATCGATACTTAAAACAAGGGTCATCGAGCATTAAAGTTGGAAATTCTGTTTTAGCAATCATTAAAATAATATTAACAGTGGAACATTTTCAATAAAAGGACCACTAGTAAAATGTTAACATTATTTAAGTGTAATGAATGAGGAAAATCTATCTATTAAAAGCACAGATGGATCTGACAATTGAAACTATGATAGGGGATTTGAAGAACTTTCTCTGCTTCTGTCAAATGAAATCAATTGACTACATCATTTAAGAAGCCAAATGTTTTATGAAATAATGTTAATGAAATAGTTCGGAAAGAAAATGTTTATTCAAAGCATTGATCATCTGAATTGGGTCTAATTCTTAAAGTTCGATAATCTTTTAATATAGGTTTGATGTGTCATAATATTTTATAAAATAATTACAAATAGTTACATATCTGCTGATAATCATCTGAAAATAAAATTTTCAAATCTGATATAGAATGTCACTGTAATAACAAAATTTCAACTGTTCTAACATCACAGTAAGAAATGTAGCTGAATGCTGTAAATGATATGTTAGTTTGGATCTATCCTGTCCTTGATTAGTGTGAAAAACTATTCTTTAACATTTTAATTTAATCAACCGTTTTCTTAAAATTCATACTTTATAAATGAGTAGCTGATATAATAGAAATGCATTACTTCTTTTCTAACATTTGAAATACATAATATACATTAATAAACAAGAACAATATAAACGCATTTAGAAAAGTCAGTGTTAAGAAGATTTATGAAATTATTCTTTCATAAAGACGACGCGACAAATTGTGTGTATGTGATGCGGAACGAGCATATGAACTAATAGCAGCTTCTTGTTGTAAGAATAAATAAGCCTAACGAATAATTAAGTAAAATATCGGAAGTGAACAAGTTGAATTGATAAGTTACTTATAAATCTGCAGGACGATAGTATATGTCAATTAGAAATAGAAACAAGTTTGAGCATAAATCGAGAAGAGATAGTTTCGCTTTTTCAAAGAAAAGATTCGGGAGGCCTCTATCCTTAAAATGAAACACATAACATAGAAACAATACGTAACCT
>BMAW01105583.1:38461-96665 GCA_019974015.1 Nephila pilipes
GATGTATTAACATTAAATGTTTTATTACACTTCGTACTTGGTTTGTGCTCAATAAATTTGTTTCTTGAGTTTCAATAGCCTAATAAAAAATCAATAATATCCTATTTGTCTCCCTTTATTGTAACATGCAGAGGCCCTCACACATCAATTACCATAGCAATTGACATGCAGTATGGCTCTTGATTAATATTTTTTTTACTTTCACTGACAGATTCTTTACGAATATCAGTACGTAAACTAAAAGCCCAAAGTTCATCTGCTTATACCCTGTATTAAAAAAAAAGTTGAAAAGAAAGAATACTAGAAGTTTTTACACATGTTAGTACGAGCGAGAAATGCTCACTATCGGATCGCCAGTTGCATAAAGATTAGCGTCAATAATTACCTATCGCTTTTTATTGGCCTGGAGGAAGATTCCCGTGAAAGAAAATCACCGGCTAACATTTTATTAAAAAAATCATTTTATTTGACACTGCAAAAGCAAAGATTTAGTCATCATTTTACAGGTACTGATGTTTCGTCAAGGTGCCAGTCCAACTACGTTCACCATTCTGTGAAAGAGTCATGGTCAACGCCGCCAGCGAGCATGTTATTGTTGCTGGCTGCTGCTATTGTTAGCGGTCGATGAACAAAATAGTGATGTTCAAGAAGGACGCGATCGCATCCAGGTGGCTCGAAGCAGCAGTATCGGGGAAGGCGAAAATTTATCAGGTTCCACTTATCGTTATTGCCGCGTCAGGCGTTTAACGTCGCCTGAGTATAACACGTCTCAAAGAACACAGCCAGCAGGCAATCATTGTCACCGTCTCATTGCGTCACCAGCCGATGCAAAGATGCATAGTAAAACAAGTGGAAGATCAGCTCACGACGAGTCATTGATGTCAATACGACCGGTTCGAAAGAGCGTCATTGCATGTGCCACCGGTATTGGGGCCGTGTGAAGCGTTCATACGTAAAGTTCTTTTCCTCTGTCGCCGACAGATGTTAAACGACGAAACATTCAGCAGATTGCCATGCAGTTGCCTTTTGTACCACGATCTTCCATCGGGGACATACCATTTCTGAAAGCGGGGAATATGCGTCTGGATGGTCAGACAGATAACGGAGGCCCAACTCATGAGCCGACTAGATATAGGAAACGAAATTTGGCCTTCCCCTTCTAGAACATGCAGATTAAAATATGGTTGATGTATTTATATCGACAACACAAACATATACTGTCTCTTCTGTCCAGACACGCCAGACAGCTATTAGGAACATATTATCAACACAGCCTTGTTCATTCGTGTCTGTATTTTTCAAAATTTATTTGCTTTGTATTCCTCACTATGCGATTATTAATAATTGTGAAAATATTTCTGTGCTCAGGTAATATCCGATTGGTCTACTAGTTTCCTTATTAGAATGAAAGCTAGTGGGGGGAGTCAATATATACATAGTACATACATATACATACATAAGCATATATATATATATATATACATATATATACATATATACAGTTATATATAACTTCAGTAGTTAGAGGAAGATAGAGTCCCAAACTCTGTTTCATTTCTTTTAATGTTACTGTCCGAACGTTTGAGAATCAAAAATACAACACCTAACATAAAGTGCATTTTCTATTATAATCTCAAAATACATCTTATTGCACAATTCCATGACAAACATCCCTAAAGACATCTGTGTAAGAAGCACACGGCGCAATACTAATGAGCAGATCTGCCTTTAATGCAAACGATAACGTAATATATTTAACTTGTAGCTACAGTCTTGATAAGCCAATAGCATTTTCTGCTTAAATTTCTTATACTAAAATCTGTCCGAAATTTTACGACTTTCTTTCATTTAAAGATTTAAATTTATAATACTTACCTTTCAGGAAACTATTGTAAATTGTTTTTTTCTTACTATACAATTTTCATATTATATTTGAAATTTTATCATAATATTTGGCTATCTTGGAGTTAATATCCAACTCACAAAGACCGTTGGGCAAATTGACGTTAATCAGCTCGGACGGGGAAATGATATCATGAATTCATATCAACTTTCGACACGCATAACATTTTCACCGTAAAATGCCTTTTAATAAATAATAACTAGAGAATAAATTTCAATAGTCCTTTATGTAATGCTCAAATGGCCTAACATCATTCATATAAACGTTAATTTGGCAAAAAAAGGATTATAATTCAAATTTATTCTAAATTTTAATTTGAACTAATGCGGTGCTCTCATAGTTACATATTCTATTCAACAGAAAATAAAGATGGGAGAATTTAATCTGACAGGACAGGAAAAGAGATATAAAGGAATTGAATAAAATCGATTAATTTGTTTGAACATCAATCGATCTTGTTTGAACACCAAATTGGATTTTTAAATGATTATCTTGTTTGAATATTCTT
The DNA here is from genome assembly GCA_019974015.1 of Nephila pilipes. Taxonomy (NCBI): domain Eukaryota; kingdom Metazoa; phylum Arthropoda; class Arachnida; order Araneae; family Nephilidae; genus Nephila; species Nephila pilipes. The sequence continues at coordinate 40,873 of BMAW01105583.1, forward strand.
ATTTCGAAATTGCATGTAAGAACAATCAGTTTTGAATAAATATTTTTAAGTTCAAAAGATAAATCAATTTAAATACTAAATACAGAATTCCTCAATTAAAATAAATGTTCCTTTGATACGATCGGTTTCTTTTAAATATGATCTTCAAATAACAAATCAATTCAAACTTCATTTTGGGATTCTTCTCTGTCACAGCATATTTTCTCAAAAGTATTTTGTTCCAAGAAAGTTTTATTTACATGGTAAGTTAAATAACCTTATTTTATCTCATAAACTAAATAGCGATCTCTCTTTTCTTCTCGTAATTCTATGATTTAAATTAAATTCTAATCTCAGCACAAAATAAAAAGGTAATCGCAGTAAATAAATGTAAACGTTTATACGATGCTCTCATTGATTAAAACTTTTAAGAATTTCAGTCTATATTCAACATCTTTTATTAATAAATATTTTTTTTAAAAAAAACAGATATTCTTTTCTCATACGTTATTTCTTTTCGACTCAAAATGTTTAAGAAGTTATCGCAAAAAAATATGCAGAACTTCTTGGTCTATAGAATTCTTTTATGATGCGATATTAATAGCATTTCCAGTCTTTTCAATTCATGTTATCTTTGGCCCCGAGGGATATAAGAATTCATTAAGTTATTATTCCACAAGAAATTCGTTAATAATATTTCACAAAAAATATTGAATATGAATGCAAAACGTCTGAAACGTAATTGGGAAATTGTGTATTTAATATTTCAAAGCGAAACATCAAGATTAATGAGACGAAATTATTTAAATGAACACTTGTTTCCTCTTTATAATTCCTTTGTTTTTGACTCTGTGAAAGAAATCAATTAAAATAATTTTAAAACATATGAAAAAAAACATTTCAAGAATGAATTTTTTACAATTAATTACTAAAATTCCGAACTTTAAAATAAAAAATGGATAAAATACATTAACAGATTTAATTAAATGAAGTCTTTTCACTCTTACACTTCCAATAGTATAAACAAGTATATTTTTTTTAAAAAAAATTTTAACAGGATATATTTCCGTTGTAAAATAAACTTGACAACTTTTATTGTAAGACCGGAAAAATTATCAGCGAATTAATTGTTAAAAATATTCAATTTAAGGAAATAATTAATTACATTACTACTGTAAATTTGCACACTGTGTTTGCACCGACACTTTAACGTTCTGGCCCTGCCAGTAACTAGACATTTTTAAACAGATAGACAAGTCTTAGAGACGTTATTTTATACCATCTACACTGCTGGCCATTAAAATTGCAACACCAGGAAGGAATGATCTGACGAACTTCAAAATCACATGAAAGGAAGAAGCTAGAATATACAAATGATTAGAATTTCAACGCATTTAGACGACGCAGGAGGGAGAAGCGACATCTGAAGCACAGTATAAAAGAAAGGTTGTGCAGTGGATTTTTCATTCGGGAATTCCGTGTTATCACCCGTCTCACTGATCCAAATCCTACCACTTTCATGTGAATATGGAATCATTGGATGGCTAAAGGTCATACACAACGGCCTGCAAGATCTCCACCCCTCCCATAATTACAGCCCGTGAAGACTGACATATTGTAAAGTCGGCCCTGCAAAACCGTACAACCACATCACGGACTATTAGTGAGTTAACGTCATGTTTGCAGCACACTCAGTATTCGCTCGTACGATGCGACGACGTTGGTAGAAACGTGAACTGTCAGCACGGCGACCATTACTTCGGGTTCCCTCGACAATGCAAGATAGAGGAATAAGGCTACTTTGGTGCGCCAAACGACAAAGCTGGATACAGAACTGGCACAATGTCGTCTTATCAGCAGAGTCCTTGCTCTGCGTGCAGGATCGGTCGTCACCTGCTTGCATTCGATATCGGCATAGGGGCCCTGAATCTGTTGCGATGATTTGGGCAACCATTGAATATATGACACGTACTTCCTTAGTTCGGATCGACGGTTATTTTAATGGATTACATTTCTGATATCTTACTTCCAGTGGTTTTGCCATAGCTTCGAGGCATGCCAAACGCAACTTCCAACAAGATAATGCAAGGCCTTATATTGCACGTCGTGTTCTGACCTTTTTTATTACACTCGGTTCTCGATGGTTGCCCTGGCCAGTACGGTCTCTAAATTTGTCACTCATTGAAAACATATGGTCATGGGTTTCTGAAAGAGTAGCCCGCTACCCCTCTTCAGCTATTACCTTTGAGGAAGTGTGGCATATACTGAAAGTAGTATGGAATGAGTTGTCCGTTTCTGTCATCCAAGTCCAGTCCGACTTTATGCCTAACCGGGTAAGGTCCATTTTAGCTTCCAGAGATGGCAGTAGTTACTACTAATTTCACACCCTTGTAAGCCCGTCCACAAACCTCTTGCAAATTTAATCATTTTGTCTTCAGAATATACTGTTTGTGTACAATAAATATATATTTTTGTATATGCTTTCCTTCATGGTGTTGCAATTTTAATGGTCAGCAGTACACACACACACATTATTTAATGGTTAGCAGTACACATTATTTTTATATACATACCTTTAAAAGTTGAAGATTGAAGTTGGGATTAAAGTGAATCACATTTGTCTTTATAAATATTATTATTATTGCTTGATTGGTCGACACATTCGAATGTACTAATTAGAAGGGAAAAGATTTAAATGCATCACTTTTATTCTAATATCAGAAAAAACGCAAAATGGGTTTATCAAGAATTGGTATAAACTATTTAAAAAAATACTATTCTAACACTAACATTAATTTTATTAACGAAACTTAAGTTAAAAAAAATTGCACAATGGAAATTATTTTATTTTCTACAAATTGTTCTGTCCATCAGGTCCTCATTGGTGTCGATGGAGCTTTGTAAGGCAAGACTCTTCAAATGGCCCCACAAGATAAAGTCCTCGCAGGAGATATCGGGTGCGTGTGCTGGCCAAGGTGTGTGCCCACACCGACCAATTCATCTCCCTGGGAATGCAGCATCTAAAGCGCTTCACACATCCAAGCTGAAATGGGGCGGGATCCTCGGTGCTGAGCCATATACGTGTTTGTATGTTGGCAACCACAGGTTGAAGAAACTCATACCTCTTGTAAACTCCAGTCTGAATAGCAGATGGTATAAGCCAGCCAAATGGCCACCCTTAACTCCTGACCAAACATTTACGTTAAAACGCTTCTGATACGCATGAGGACGTGTGTCGTACGGATTGCTAGATGCTCACACATAAATGTTGTGCTTATTCGAAATGCCTTCACGAGTACAAGTGCATTCATCCGAAAATAATACATATGCATCAAAATCTGGCAACTTCCTTTGCAGCACCGATAGCTGTTGCAAAAACCAACGGGGAAACTCGACACAGAGCGCACGAGCTTCAGGTATCAAGATTTGCATTTTCTGTACATGGTAGGGGTGTAATCTTTTGTCCCGTATTACTCGCCAAACAATCGAGTGGAGCACATTTACGACACGGGAATCCTCTCGCGTGCTAATAATTGGACGATCTTTCACTCTTGTATGTGTCCTCTTCAAATTGGGGCGTCCTCACACTTCTGCCACGCCCTATATAATGCATACCGGTAACAAAGAGTCCCATTTAATAAGGTCACTAATGCAATCGCTCTAACGTTTTTCGTTCTTGCACGTGTCTTCACGGTATACGCTGTCTGTTTCGACTTAAAGAGCATTCCCATTCGCAAGACCATACAAAAAATGCTTGTCCTTTCCCTAGTTACTATACGTCTCCATGCCACCTGAATTCCAAAAAGAAATGACTATGTGTAAAAAAACTCGTGTTTTATGCTTTCCATTACAGATCCGTCTAGCGGTTCACCGCTCGCTCTCCACCAATACAATGTAGGGTGAAAATTTCTTGTTTAGATGTTTTCTATCACAGCTTCAATTTTTTCCTATGAATTTTAAAATACCCTGTATTTGGGAGAGCAATTATAACTTGCCAATTACTCCACAAGACCTGTAAATTGGGTTGATGGGAGAATTGAAGTGACTGCTACGGGAATTCATAAAATGGACCATTTTCAAGCTCGAATTCATGTTCTATAAGTTATAATTGTTAGAGGGAAAGCTGTATACCGTAAGACGGGACTATGTGTGTGTACAATAACTGTTGCATGGTACTTTTTTGTGTTATATAAACTTACGAAGAATGTTCCGAAAGAAAGTTTCATCATCTTTTTGAAAGAGCATATAGTATACCAGATGAAACAAACAACCACCAAGAGGATCCAAAACTGTTACTCGTTCAACGACGGAAGTAGCGTCAGTGGAGAAGGAAGTGATGACGTATTCACAGAGAAGAGAATAGCAGCGGTCACGTGGACGGTTATAGAAGTGCGTTCTGTTTTCCGTTATGAATGGTAACGTGAGACTAGTCATCCACGAAATGCCTACAGACCATGTATGGTGAACATGACAAATGGTTGTACGCTGATACTGCTTGTTAAGTGAAGGAAGCTAGAGTGTGGAGGATGAAGGTAGAACAAAGGGCATCCCTCCACATCACCGAATGAAAACAACTCTGCTAGAATACAGGACATGGTGTTAGGGGATAGGAGCATAACGGTATCAAACGTGGCGTCCATACTGCGTATTAGTCATGCTTAAGTCCATCCAAAACAATACTGAGGAGGCGCAAGCTGTGAGACAATTCTTTGCATCGCAGGGCACTGAATTTTACCAGAGTAGTTCCTTCAAATTAATTGCGCGCTGTGACAAATGTCTCGATATCGATTCCGACTATGTCGAAAAACGTTGGTTTATTTTTTATGCAATAAATTTCCCAAGAAAAAAAAAATGACGAAACTTACTTTCGGAGCATCCCTCGTATATTCATAGCTAATATATATATATATATATATATATATATATATATTTTCTTTAAGATCTGTCCAGTACTTTTGGAGATAATCAAAGAAAAGTGAAAGTTCTTTTAACTTCGAGAACCAGTTTAGTTGTTACTTGTTATTTAGAGAAAAATCGATATTTAAAATGATAAATGTTAAATATAAAAATGAATATTAATGTTTAGTTATGAAAAATGGATTCAAAGTTATTCAACTTCAATTGAATATGCTATTTATAAGAGCCAAAAACTTGCTAAATCACTTCAATTGAAAATTATTTCCTCGTTCACAACAGATTTTTTCATCCTTTTATGCAAATTATTTACTTGAAAAGATCTAATCAGATGAAACAAGCATTCATAACAATTAATATAACTATAATTTGTTATAATAGCAAAACATCAAATTAAAATTAATCCTTTCTAAATAAAATTATTTTACTTTTTGATTTTTTTTTCTTCCTTTTTTCCAATATCTTGAAAAAGAAGTCCGAGAAAGACATTTCCAATATATCTTCTATATGTGACAATAGAATTCACTTCACGGAATAATAATAAATGTTGTAAATTCTTTATGGTATAACGGATTGATTTCTCAAAAATATGCCCAGATTTGGACACAGATTTATAAAGAATCAGACAAAAATTTGATTATTTCTTTTAATTCATCAGACTTATTTATAACTCTCAATTCTACAGTAATTACAAAAGTAGGCTTCTACCTTAAGTGCATTGAATTTGCAAATTATAACAGAAAGGAATTAAAATGAAAGTAAAAAGGAAACAAAATCTAACCTATATACCTAGAATTGAGTTATCATTGACTACTAAACGGAATAGCAATATCTTTTATACTCGAACTCAATTACACTTCCCTTTATCTAGTCTGCAGACTTTTTTCTCAACAGTTCAGAATGCGAGGTGATATCGAAGAACTAGTGTACGCAGTTTATTTCAGTTCTACCGATTTGTACGAGGTATGCGCTTTAGAGGGCTCGTAGAAGAAGTAGAATCGATTTGAAAAAGAAACAAAATTGTACAAAATGATGTAAAAAAATAAAGCACATCTCGCGTTCTAGGAAATGCAAGTTGTCCCATATTCATCGATTTTCCAGTTCATTTATCAGATTAACAATTCAAAAAAGGCTCAAATCTAGCGTACACTTAAGATCGATGCGCCATGTTCTTTGAGACGCATTTTCAGTACAGCAGGAAAAGAAATCCAATATTCTGAGATAGAAACACTGGAAATATTATCATTTATTGAAGTGACTGAAAGCACAAGACATCGCTTTTCTTTGAAAAAAAAATAAACAAACAAAATAAATAAAAGCTCATTCTTTTTATAAGCGACTGAATAATTTCTTGTATACTTTATCATGTATTAGCAAAATCGAGATTGTGTGCAATAACAATGTTCAGAATTGAAATACGATATTAGTTGTTTTCAGAATTAATATAAATTGAAAAATGACTAATTGTGATTAAATAAAATTAAACTAAAGATACTGTGTTGTATATCATAAATTTTAGTATTTTGTGTACTTCTTGAAACGTACTTTATTTCAAGTACTCTCTGGCTTTTCAATTTGCTATTCCTTGAGATATAACTATGGAAGTCACAATTAAGGATTCGATTTCAGTGGAAGAATAACTGCATAAATACGTGCTTGATGTTGTTTAATTTTCTTTCATTCTAGCAAAAAGCGTTAACTTTAAAAATAGAAGTTTCAAGTTAAGTAAAATTCAGCATTTAATTTATATTGATTGCCTACTTTTCATTGATAAATAAATTTTTAATTTGCAATGATGTGTTCTTAGTAAACTTAACTAACAGGGCTTATTATACAGAGAAAGGGGAATTTCATAAAAGATTTTTTTAGCTCTTGAAAAATTTAAAATATCAGCATTTCAAAGACTTTCAGCCCCAATTTAATAAATTCAGTCATATCGAAATAATAGTGAATTTCTTTTTATTTCTCAAAAAGAGTTTGTACTCTATATTTTAAGTTAATAATTTTCTTCGGACGCTGTGGACACAAATGGGGAATTTCTGTATTACATTCTTATCATTCTTAGATTTGAATTAACTTTAGACGTATTTCATCAATGTGTGTGTGAGAGTGTGATTTCCTAACTTTTCTTTAACAATATCTGCATGTGTTCACCAAAACATCCTTTTAAAAAGACTAGCTTCCACAATACTTTGATTTTAAATATATCTATTTAAAGAATTTAAAATAAAAACTATTTTATTCATTTGAAATGAATTAAATAGATGAGTAACTTTTACCAAAGAAATATGACTTCAATACATATGGTAAAAATCGTGCTAAAATATTCTAGAAAATCAGATATTCATTTTAGTAATATTCATTGAATCTGTGATAAGGGTTTATCGCGCGCACGCTCGTTTGCGGCTCATTGCATCTAGTAGCAATATAAGAATATCAACGTCAAATTTCTCATTGACAGCTGATAGATTACGCATGCAGTTTGTCGCGCGCACTCAACATTCTCATCTCCGGTGGAAGAGGTGAAGAGCAAATTCCGAATATCGTCTTCAGTGTTTGTGCGATCTTGACAAAAACGCTTATGGTACTCGTACACTGCAGCTATTTTTCCTTGTTTCCTTTCTGTATGTTTTTTTAACGCCTGAAGACTCTAAGATAATGATTTCTTCTGGAAAACTCAGAATTTGATGTTGGTACACTGTTCCTTTGTCGATATTTCAAAATCCGACGAATGCAAATACTGTTTTGTAAGAAACAAGCTGTAGTCTACGTTGACCATAACCGAAATAAATTAACACATCGATCAATAACTCCCGAGACTACCCCAGAGATGGCGCTCGTAGTAAACCAGTAACCAGGTCTTTCTAGAGTACTAGCCTTTGCTTGAAACGTGTCAAAATTTTAAGTCGATCGTACCTGGAAAAAGGTTTTTTGAAGTGAAGTGAAAAAGGTTTTTTCCAAGTGGGTGCCGCGATTGCTTTCGATGGAACAAAAACAGCAACGAGTCGATGATTCAGAAAGCTGTTTATCGCTATTTACTCGCAACAAAAAAGATTTCTTGCGAAAAAAAAAAAAAGAAAAAAACGGAAAAAAAAAGAAAAAAAAAAAGATTTGGAAAAGCGTTGGAACGATTGTATCACCCTAAAAGGTGATTAACAAAAGGTGTTATGTTGATGAATAAAAAAAAAAATTGCAAAAAAAATGTTGTTTTCAATTTTAGACTCGGGAGTTATTGATCGATGTGTTACAACTGATCAGAATCTTCCTTAGTAATCAGACCAGCATAAAAAAGAGATATTTCTCTTCCAGCGAACATCTGATGAGATTCCGAGAACTTTTTGTCCTACTATGTATTGGATCTTTTACACTACCTTATTTGTGTTCGCTGCCGAGAGAAAAGTGGAGATGAGATTGCCAATGCTTAAAATTTGGTTTCCATCTTATATTCCAACTATGAAGTCTTTCTGAACCCTCCGGACCACTAGTACAGGGCCCTCATAGGGGCTTTGAAAAACTCTCTTGAATGGCTCTTTTCGAACAAATCCGTGTCTGTAGCAGGAACAAATTTAAGATACATTGATTCACTGCGCTCCCTGCCCAAATGGAGTTGATGACTTCAGAGAACAGGTGATTCTCTTAAGTTTTGCTGTGTAATCGGGGGTATTCAACAGTCTTTTCTCCTCATACAACTGTCCTGACAAACACACAAAAGAACCACATGTAAGTGAAAACTCTGTGCCTCCAAGTCCTGACAGAAGAGTGATCTAAGTCCTAAAAGAATTATCGGTCTTTTAATTTCAGCTAATTTTATATACAGACTAGCTTAAAATAGCTCATAAAGAATTTGATCACATACAGGAAAAGAACATCTGTAGGCCTTCGAAAAATATTTGGTCCGATGCATATCATCCCTAAAAGTTCTGATAACTGACGACCAACATGGGCTTTATAAGGCGTTGAATCGCAAAACTACTCTAGATAAGTGCCCAATTTCACATATCCAGGATTTTTCTCACCTTTTAAAATGAATACATATATTTTTCAAAAATGATTTAATTTGTTCATATCATTAAGTACCAGTGAACCTAGTGGCATTCCCAAAACAACAATCATTACACCTTATGGGTTGTTAATATCTCCTTTTATAATTTTGGTTTCTATTCTGCTGCCAAAACGTTTCAACGCTTGATTCATGAAATATAGCATGAATTAGACTTTATTTTTTCCTATAGTATACTTTTGTACCGAGTAATTCTAGGGGACAGCAGAGAAGGGAATAAGAGCAAAGTCTTAAGAGCTTTCAAGAATATAGGGTAACTATAAATGAATCTGTATCAGAATTTGATAAATTTTTAATTGATTTTTAGGACCCACCATAAATAGAGTAGTAATTACTTCAACTGAGGATAAGGTAAACGTAATTTTAGATGTTCTTAAATCTGATAACATATTTCATCTTAAACGATTATAGGAATGATTAACTTGCATCATCCTTTCCTCCCGAATACACTCTATAACAAAATAAAACAACGCATCAAGATAGATTTTCCCGATTTTAATGAAATTTCGTATGCAAAGACATTTGGACCGAACACGCAAATGATTAAAATTTGGTGTCCAATGAAAGAATAGCGGGAGCTAAATTGCATCGGAACTGCGCACTCAGAACATGCATATAAGAAGTGATTCTCAATCGGATGGTGAAATTTTCTGTTGCATTGCTATTTAGAATATCTTTCCACGACTGAAAAAGTACCACAGGAATCGAGCTCATTACGAGCAACTATCAGAGTTTGAAATAGGTCGTATCATTGGATTGAACGAGGCAGGTTGCGTACATCGGAGAATCGCTCGTCATGTGGGTCGAAGCGATGCGACAATTAGAAGATACTGGCAAGAAGGGGTGGGCAGTAGCAGATTTTAGAGTCATGATGGTAGCGGTCGACCTCGGGCCTCAGCAGATCGGGAGGACAGAGTGATTGTCAGATCAGCTGTCACAACGCCTGATTCATCGTTATCAACCATCAGACGTGCGACCCGCACATGTGTGTCCACCATGACTATCCACAGACGGCTGATAGAGCGAAATCTACGCTCCTACCGACAGCTACGCCACCTGCCACTCATGTCTGTACACTGTCGAGCCAGATTACAATGGTGCTTGGCTCGATCAGGTTGGAATGATGCTGTCTGGGAACATATAGTGTTTAGCAACGAACCCCGCTTCCAACTGTGTCCTGGCGATGAACGAAGAAGTATCTGGAGACGCCCAGGGCTGCTTTAACTACTGCACGCCACAAAGACCCTCTACCAGGAGTTATGGTCTGGGGTACCATTTTCCTTGATAGCCGGACCCCTTTGGTCGTCATTAGAGGTACACTTACAGCACAGCGGTACGTCGACGACATTTTGAGACACCTGTTTTGCAACCATTCCTTTTGAAGTTCCCTGGCCTTATTTTTCAGCAAGATAATGCCAGATCATAAGAGGCATGTGTTGATATGAACTGTCTTACAGCTTGCCAAACACTTCCTTGGCCAGTCAGATCTCTCTCCAATCGATCATGTCTGGGATATGATGGGAAGGTGACTGAATCTACCATTTAATGTTGATTACCGTTCCCGACAATTGGAGCAAATTTGGCAAGAAATACCGCAGGAGACCATCACGGAGCCTTATCGCTCAATTCCACGTCGTGTGACAGTTTGCATCCAAGTTAGAAGGGGGTCAACACCTTATTGAGCTCGTTAATTTGTAACTATGTAACCCTGAAATAAATAAATCAATTTTTCAGAAATTTTAATCATTTTCTATTCTGCACATAATTTTCCTATCTGCAAATTTTTGTCTCAATCGGACAATTCCTTCTTGGAGTGTCGGGTTTTATTTTTTATTTATTTATTTTTGTTATGGTGTGTATTTCCTGTTTTTAAGGCATTTAAATGTATTGTTGGCTGAAAGAAGCGGTAAAGACAAGCAAAAAAGTTTATTGTAAATAAGAATTAGAAATTGGTTTTAATAGAGCTAAGGAAATAGTTTCAAACACATCCTTACTGCAACATCCTTCTGCAGATGCTAGACTTTGATGTAAACAAGCTAATTCAACATGATATTAGCTTTGGACTTCTTAATTTGAGATTTAGTTAAAAAAGACTTGACTAAAACTATGACTAGTCACCAGACCAAGTTTCAACGTCAAAAACCCTATTAATGTTTCGAAATGCGACTTTATTATTATATCAATCAAAAATTGAAACTGAATAAAAATTATTTTGCATGAAAAATCTTTAGGATCATATACCCCATTCAATAATATATAATTTTTAGGAACAATTGCAGAGAAAATGACCAACATATTTCTTTTTCCATTACTCACAAAATGGTAATAATGGAACCAATGTGATCCGATTTAATTCAGAACTAAAATGAACAGAAATTTGTAAGCTAGACCCATTGTTTCGATCAATAAGTCTAATTAGAAATAAAGGAGGATTTTTCCACTTTAAATTAGAGTCTCAAGTGGAAGACAGGAGAATGTTATTTTTAAACCACCTGTGATTATGTTACAAATGATGAATTTCTTCAAATCTTTCACAAACCTTCACTCTTATTATTTTACATACTTCCACACTATGTCAAAGAAAGGTTTCAGAGTCTCGACATACTTAACTTACATCAGCCCCACTACACGCAAGGTTTTGCGAGTCAGGACTCGAACCCCCGAATCGACAGAAACAACGCCTGCCGCGAGTTCGTGACCATTACTACTAGCCTTCAGCGATCACCAGGTAAGTTTAGATCTAATGCAAAACATCTATATTACTCAAAATGTCTCCGTTTGTAAAAAGGAAGAGAACGTTAGTTAGGAAAAAATATTGTGCCATTTATAATTGGCAAAATCACTCCTTTTGAATTTAAAGAATGTACGGGATTGTGAGTTCTCTCAAAGCAATAGCAGCATGTATGCTACAAATCAGTAAAAAAAATGTACACAAGATAATATTCCCAATAGTATTTTATTTTTATTACTTATTTAGTGCTAAGAAAATATTTAGTAAAAGGGAAAATAACAATTAAAATTAACCAAATTACAGAACCCTCTTTTAAAATTAACCAAATTACAGATCTCCAATTTTTCAAAATACCATATTCAGTAATATTATTGATGATGAAAAGTCAGCGCGCATGAAATTGAATTAGTATTAACGTAGCTAGAGTCAAAATATACCTTATATTTTATCAAAGACGTAATATTACTGTGTGAAAATGGTAGCTCATACAATGGAGTACATAAAGTCATGGGATAACAATTCGCAAATATGCAGATGGCAGTAACGTCCCTTTGGAAATTTATAAATGGGCAGTATATTGTCAGAGCTTTCATTTGTACTTAAGTGATGCATGTGAAGAGTTTTCTGACATGATTATGGTCGCATGATGAGAATTAATATAATTTGAATACGGAATTCTAATTAAAATTAGACTAATGAAGTATTCCATTTCGGAAATTTATAAGGGAATTCAACATATTCCTAGGTCCACAATGAAAGAAGAAAACCAAGAATTTATAATTTCTGGCATTATCTCTCACCATGAACAAAGAAAGGAACCTAACACGTCTACTTAATAAGAGTTCAGAGTCGTCTGCGAGATTAATCAGTATTTACTAAAGTATTATTATTATTTATTACTGCTTCCAATAACAGTTACAATCGATGTGGGATTTACGACTGTTATCTCCATGAAGATAGTGCAATGAAATTCGATGGGATATTGTTGCACAAAACCGACTTCAGAACCTTTACCAACAATACGCAGTCGCTTACATTGCCTCGGCTGGACCCCTGAACATACGGGTTGTACCCTAAAAGACTGGAAATATAGTTAATCAAATGAATAAAGATTCCAGTTGATAAGCGTGAATGGTGCAGATCCCACGAGTCTATGGATCTAAGATGTCAACTAGCTCACCAGTTGGTCCAATACAATTTGATGATAGATCCATAATGATGTGGGTGTTTTTTACATGACATGGACTGGGTCTTTGGTGCTACTGAACCAATCATTGACTGGAAACGATAATGTTCAGCTATTCGGAGACAATTTGGAGTCATGATGAACTTCTTGTACCCAAATGATGGAAACATCCGCAATGTCAATGCGTTGTCACAGAGCCAAAATCATTCACGATTGATATGAGGAATATTCTGGATAGTTTCCAACGAATGATTTGGTCACCTAGATTGCAAGTAATGAATCCCATCGAACACCTATGGTATACATCTGGAAGGTAAGTTCATTTAATACCGTCTACACAGGCAACATTTTCGCAATTATGGATTATTGTAGAGGCAACATGACTGAATATTTCAAAAGAGGACTTCCGACGACTTGTTGGTCAATGCCACATCGAGTTACTGTACTGCGCTTTTCTAAATGTTAGAAGTACGATATTAGAAGTTATCTCATGACTTTTGTAGCTTCATTATATTTGTAAGTGACATTCTTTTAAATAAATGTTTGTTTGATTCAAATATTGTGGTTGGTATGTAATTAGAACTACATATGAAATTTATTTTTCCTGAAATAAATAAGCCTTACGCGTGTCTGTCAAAATAAACTCAAGAGTCTAATAGTAACACTACTCTACAAATCTATAGTTTTTCGGATCTAAGTTCGAAAATTGTAAAAATGTAATGTTTTAGTTATACTTTTTGAATAACTGTTTGTTTCAAAATTATACTTCAAGATATATCTAAAACCAACAAAAACTGATCGTCTCTACCACGTTAGATTTCATCAGGGTTACAAGCCTTTAGAGGCAGTTTAATCCTTAGATATTATTTAAAAGCCTATGCAATATTAGGTTGATATATATTTTATCTCACAGACATATCAAACGACCCGAAAATGATCTCAACCATTACTGTCCAAGCATTTAGTAGATGAGAGGACTCATTTAGTTCACATATTTTGATATTTTAACGTCATATATTTGCTAAATAAATATGTATTATGATACACTAAAATATGTATATGTATGTATTTATGAATTATAACTACATTATGAGACTAGACATTTGAATGGGCTACTTACTGCAAAGTACTGAGTCAAAGCAGCATGATGTTATTACAGGTATTTGGTGGTTGACAACTTAAGTATTCAATGAGATTATTAAGTATTCAATGAGAGAGTTAACCCTATAAATTCTAAAATGTTGAAATATTATGCAAATATAGATAAAAAAAATATATGAACTCCACAATATATGGCGGCTTCCTACGTCATTTTTTGACGTCATTTTGACTGCGGAGCTATAAGGAGATTTGAAGAAAAGGAGCAAACGATATTTTCTCTGCTTACTTGCTTCTCATATTCCGGACCTGTGAAGGTCGTGTTTAAAGTTGTGAAGATTAAGTTGCAAATGTTAAGTTTGAAATAAATGAATAGTTCTTTGCCTCTCAAAAAAAAAAAAAAAAACGTAAATATTAAGAAAAAATCGTTTGCTTAAATGATTATGGAGCATATTTGCTCCTGTGCGAGTGGCAACAAAAACATTATTATTATGCGTTGTTCTATAAATTTTGGAATCGGTCTACTGTTGTAATGATTGAAGATGTTTCTGTTTGCATTAAAATAAGTATTATTTAAGATCTCTAACATTTGAAGTTTCTTTTACGTGGAGAGTAGTCCATTTTCGGTGTGGCTAATTAATTTAATGGAACAGTTTTGTGCAGCCAAAGTGAAATGTTTAATGTAACAGCTCTCCAGAACTACAGAAAAGTTGCTTGCATTCCGCACACCTTCTGAAAGTGAAATTATGGGGAATTGACTGTTTTATCAACACACTCATTCGCTATAAATATTCAAATATTCAAAAATCCAAACATTTCATAATTTCATGCTCAAGGGCAACAAATTATCGTCTAAAAAACTTTTTTTTTCTTTTCAACAAAACTTTTGCTGCAATGCTTTCCTAAATTTATTTTAGGCAATAACTGGTAAAAGAATCTTCAAAAATTAGCTATGTTTTTATCCATCAAAAACTGATTTCCTATTTTATGGTTAAATAAAAGCAATTTTTGTCGCATTATTGTTATCTCTACGAAACATTATGGTATAAGTTAATAACACATTTTAAACTAATAGTAAAATTCGTTATAAGTTATATAATTCTTATATTTATTATTTATTTATTTTATGACAATAATTATGTCATCAATTTCAAGAATTTCATTCTTATATTAATCTGTTAAGTCTTCGAGAAAGACTTTTCAGGTTAAATGCATTTAATAACAATGCCTTCAGGAGCTTACCTTCTTTAGGTAGGTACGGGCGTAACCAACCCAAGGGGTCCTAATGATCCCTTTCTCTCCCGTGGGGTTTACTGTCTTCAATAAACACGGGTGACGCATGCACAGGATACTCGAGCGATCTTTATCTTTTTCTCGTTCTTCTTCTTATCATAATTGGTAATTTTTTTTCTTCTGTTTTTTTTCTCAGAGGCTCATCTTCTGGTGAGTAGGGGTGGCCACGTCACCGAGTGAAAATTTTGTGAAAAGAAATAAAATCCAAAAAGATCGTTGCTCTGTTCAGATTTTTGTTGCGAACTCTTCCAATAGTTATATTTAGATTTGCGTGAGGGTTGATGGATTTTTATTTAGATTGGTTTCTTTTTGTTCTTTTCTTTTTGTATTTATTTAGATCATTTTTTCTTTTCAGATTTAAAAAGGAAAATTTAACTTTGTAATAATAACGTCAATTCATATTTTTTGCCTTTCACCCCCATTTTAGCCGTGTGTGGTAACCCGTTCCGAGGAAAGTGGAGTCTTAGGACCCTGTTGTGTTTCCTTTGGCCCATGCTTCTCCTTAAACAGGTAGTAGGAGTGAGCCTACTCCTGTTAATCGGCTGGTAATCGATTCTGAGGTCTGGAACCTCAAACACTTAGTTTCAGTGTTAGTAATGCAGTTAAGGATGCCTTGGGTCAACCGATGGATCCTCATCCCGAAACTGTATTACAGTGCTTCAATGCCATCTCTGGGATAAATGTCGTGCCTGGCAATGGCCGCCAGATGACCAATAGGCTGCTTCCTCTCGTTGGGCTCCTAGATGCTTAGAGACCCAAATTAACACATGTTTCTAGAGCTCTGAAATGGAAGAATAAGGGTGTAGAAGATTTCTCTCTCTGTTCTTATTACAAAGCGTCGTTCAAAAACCAGTAGAAAAGGGGCTTTAGTAAAAAAGACCAATTCTATCAACTCCATTTTTTTTTTTTTTTTTTTTTTTTTTTGGAAAAATTATGAGTGAGATACGCTATGGACTTTTGATGAATTTCCTGCACTTTGAAATTAACGATGCCTTCGATAAAGAGTTACATCCTAAGTCCATTGCTAAGGAAAATTACTGAATTCCACGATCTTGTGGTGAAGAAATACAAATCTGTGTATGTGCCGAAACCGGACATATCCATAGCTGAGTCATTGATAGCCTATAAAGGTCGATTCCAATGGAAGCAGTACATTCCATAGAAACGAGCTCATTTTGGAATAAAATTGTTTCTATTATGCGAAGCTGAAAGTGGTTACAATTGGAACGCGTTCATATATACGGGAAGATACCCAGTCTTCCACGAAGACTATACTGATTATGGTCTTTCAACAAAAAGCGTCTTGATTCTTCTTCATGAATTAAAGGAAAAAGGCTATTGTTTGTCAAAGGACAATTTTTATACATCATCTGAACTAACAGAATTATTGATTATAACACTCAAACTGATAGCTGTGGAGCTTTACGATCAACCCGAAAAGGTTTACCTGCTTTATTAAAAAATTCCACGGTGAAGAAAGGTGAAATTATGGCCTTTCAAAAAGGTAAGATACGCGTCATGAAATGGAAAGACAAAGAAACATTTCCTTATGCTCAGCACTTTTCATAACCCTGATATAATGGAAGTGAAAGCTGAAAAGGGAGATTTCATGCAAATGAAATCGAAAGCAGTGGTGTTTTATAATACATGTGTGGATAGATCAGACCAGTACCTATCCTTTTATCCTGTCGCCCGAAATCAATAAAGGAAGTACTACAAGAAGATTTTTCGACTTTTGATAAACCAAGTTGTATGGAATTCCTTCGTTATCTACAAAAAATGGTGGGATTTTAAAACATATCGGTTTTTGAAGGAAACTGATTGAATGATTAGTCGAAGAAAGAGGCGCTGGTTCTCGTAATTTTGTCACCCCTTAAAGCTCTGAAAATGTACTCCGTTCAATAGGCAGGCATTTTCCTTCCTATGTAGAAAGTGACTGTTGTAGAAAAAACAAACCAGTGTGAAATATTTTGAAGCATATATACCCCCTTAAAAATTTAAAATTATTAACTGAATATTGAACTCCGTTTCCGTTTTACAAATTTAATCATCCTGTATAATAATACTCCATTCGTACTCTTGCAAAAAACTTAGTCACAGGTCGTGAGTAAACGCTAAGCGTGACGATGACACAAGCATGGTGCTATTTCTTGAAGCATCAGAAACAGACTGTTTTTTTATTCTAGCCAAGCCAAATTGTACCAAACATTACTTTTTTTTCAAAACATGCAAATAAACTTGTATTTTCTTGGTCTTGCATTCAACAATGTAGGATATTTTTCCCGTTGAAAATCGTGGTATTAAAATAAAAAGGATTTTATTTAAAAAAGAGTTCTTAAAAATGACAGAAAGAAATGACATTTTCTATTGTTCAATGTAAACAACTATTTTTCAAATTTTTACCTGAAAATTTTATTCAAGCTATATTTCTTATTCTTCATTTGTTGAGCTATGTCGTAAATGTGTATTACGAAAATTAAATTTAGATTAATGCAGCAAAATATTGCATGGATGTCAAATTGTGTTTTTTGTTTGGATCAAATTTAACCAAATTTCTCCTTAAATTCTTTATTTTATTAAACTCTGTTTAATAAATGTAGTATTTTTGACGTTTTAAAATAATTTTGAGTCATAATGTTTTTAAATATGTGATGAAAATTTATTTAAATACCTTTTAAAATAAGTTGCTTCAAACGTATTTGGATACCTTAAAAGTAATACAAGTAAACTTAGGAATAAAATTTCATGATAAAAACTAAATTAAACTTATTATTAATACTATACAATAAAACTTTTTTAATGAATGTACTTTTGTTACAAGAATTTCCATTCCTTAATTATACATTTTCAAAGTGTCGATTCATTTATTTATTTGCATTATCCAGTGTATAGTAAGAAAAAATTATAAAAGGAAATTTACTTTGGTTCGGATTAATTTTCTTCGGATACTCTTAGATTAATCTATAAGTAAATGTCTAAGAGTCACAATAAAGTTCTATAATGAAATCAAACATTTTATCTAAAATAGAATTGCTGCGATTTATAAC
The DNA here is from genome assembly GCA_019974015.1 of Nephila pilipes. Classification (NCBI taxonomy): domain Eukaryota; kingdom Metazoa; phylum Arthropoda; class Arachnida; order Araneae; family Nephilidae; genus Nephila; species Nephila pilipes. Next base: position 59,181 of record BMAW01105583.1, read on the forward strand.
TTTGCTTGATAAGTGGGTTTTGGATTTTAAGTATCTCCTTAAGAGAACGCATCTCTTAGAAATCTTAATAATGCAATAATTTTCATTTCACAAATGTAAAAAAAAGCATATTGAATGTAATAAAAGAAATTCAATATAAAAAATTTAATTGTTTGTTAGAACAAAACATATTTATTTTTGAAACATATACAAGAGTAGATATGGAGTGTGATGTACTAACTCAAGTGTCGACTTTGTCCTCTGATCATGATTCAAAATTACATGATCTATTGGTTTTGGTTAGGGGACCTTATAGTGATGGCCGATGTAAATATGCAGTTGTAAGTAATACAATAAACAAAGAAAATTTTTAAAATTTGTTTGTTGAAATTGTTTGTTATAAGAAATAAACTATTATTTATGTTATTATTAAAAATATATTATATGAGCACTTGATTTAATATTCATCCGCTTTCGAAAAGGAAAATTTTATCCATATTTGTGCTTCAAAATTTCTGAAAAATCAAGCTAAAGTATAAATCTCACTTCACATAATGCAATTTAAAATACTTTGTGCTAAATTATGAAATAAATGGAAAAAATTTATATTCGGAAGAAAAGTTGCATAAATATTTCATTAGTTTATAGAAGAAATATATTTTGTTTAATATTCCGCTATTTTTATTCCTCAATAAATTATTCATAAACTACTTGAGAAACTATTATAATAGAAAATACTAGTTTCGTATTTCTACATTCAAATTTCAATATATATCCCCTCTGTTCGTTTGTTTCTCCCCTTCTTTTCATTTATTTATTTTTGAATACTGTTTTCTGAAATTCTGGAACGGAGTGAAAGCATACATTTCATCGTCATTTTATATTTTGAAGCGTACATTGGTAAATCACACAAAGAATATTTTATAATGTATAAAAATCATAAATTTTGTGTGTGTGTGTGTGTTTTTTTTTTTTTTTTTTTTTTGTTTCCTTAATAAATGAGGTTATGAACTACTTGTGTTATTCAATGAGTTTTATTTCAATCTACGAAGGATAACAGTAGGAGTATCTTTAAAAAAGGAGTATTACAATGAAAGAGGATAATAGGAGCATTCTAAAATAAGAAGAGAGAGAGCATAACTTAAAGCTCAGTGATCCAGTACAGTAAATATTTGTCAAATAAGTTGTAACAGAAATATTTCCGCGATTTCCTTAAAACTAATCCTTCCTAACTTCGATAAAGTCGGTAAATATTTTACACAGAAAGTGAAAAATATTTTTTTAATTTAATTTAATTTTTTAACAATTTAATTTCATGATGCTTTGGTTAGCGTTTATCTTAAGAAAATTTCATTAAAAATACACATTCTAATTTGTAATGTAGACCAAAAGATTTGATTTTTCGCAATTAATTTTAACACGGTTTTTGTGTTTAGGCAAAAACTTACAAAAGGTTTTTACAATATTCTTAAATTGTCATATTTATTCGTTTCATAAAGAGAAAATTTACGATGAATACTTTCTTCAAAAGCAAGTTTGTTTTTGTCCTTACTAAAAAATAAATTATTTTTTTCATTGACAAAAGACTCTTCTTATTTGAATGCAGCCTCTTTTTCTTCATTTTAGTGCAAAATATAATGAAGACGTAACCCCAAATTCATGATCGAATTAAAAATCACAGTTTCAATAACGTATTTCTGATACCTGTCCATGTTGAGTATGGACTAAATTCACAGAATCACGTGATATAATTCATAAACAAACTGGCGTGGTCTGTGTTAACATAGGATTTCTCTATATGCTAGATGAATTTATCTTGTATATCCACTTTATTTTGATTAATATGTTTCATATTATCATATTTCTTGCATTATTCAGTTATTTATATTCTGTAGGAAATAATATGAGTGTATTTTTATGTATCTATGGTCTTATTCTTGTTTAATTGTGTGGTTAAAATGTCTTTGTTAAGATAAACCTTTTTATACTTACTCCTGGAGTTTGTCTGTATACCTATGATATAAGCTTTAAATTAATTTCTTCTTTAAAAAGACACAATTTTGAACTATTAACGACCATTGAATTATTTTTAACTCTTTGTTTTGATTGAACTTAGTTTGCATTTCAAATTATTTCATTTATAAATATTGCTACGTATCATTAGATCATCGGTACATACTAATATGGTAAAAATAAAGACCTCACTGTTTATTCTTGTGTTGTAATTATTCTAAACCGTCTGAAAAATAAATGGAAAAAGTTAAATTGTTTTTAGGTATTCCTAAATTATAGTATTCTTCATGTATAAACACTTCTTTTATTTATCGGACTGACTCTGTTTAAAAAATAAAGCAACTCTGGATTTAAATTTGGATTAAGCCGATTTCTCTTTGAATTGAGATACATAATTAAGCTATAACAGTTATGTAATTATTTATGATTTAAACAGGTCTAATTTTGTACCTAGAATTATAGTTTTTTTAAAATTTGGTAAAGTCTTATTTTACTGGGGTCACTTAGGGAAATTTTTCAAATCGTTTCAAGATGGCGCTAAAAGCGGATATTTTAAACCCGACGCTTCCAGGAGCGGAAAAACGATCGCGTCGTCTGTGAAAGACAAATTTTGAAACAAGATGTCGTTTTCACTGAAAAAAAAGGACATGCAAGCATTAAGCTTTATTTTAACTGATTCTCTTCAGTATTTCATTCAAAAATTAAATACATCATAAAATTAAATTCCACATAATGTAATTATGGGCTTCCCAATACCGCAAATGTTAGAAACAAGTACTAACGTAATAAAAATCTACAAGCTTTCCACGAATAATATTATTAAATTAAATTTTAAAGAAGGTAAGTAAAAATATTGTTTTAAATACTAGAAAATCACAGTTAAAATAGGATGTTTTCATAATTATAACAAAATATTTGTATGTAAACCATTATTTAGAAGAATGATTTAATACATTTACACTACAGCAATCCAAAATTCTGATTTTTGCATTTATTTAGAGTGAAAAATATATAAACAAAGTTTCCTGATAATTTGTCATATAATTAAAAAGTAGTATTTTTAGTAAAATATAAATTACTTAAGTTTATGAAGCATAAAACATTTCACAAACGCAGTGCAAAACAAACGAATACAAGACTTGCATTCATCAAGTTTCACGTGGTCAAATTATCATGGGATCATGACGTCACATGAATTTAGTCCATTGAATGCAGCTCTTCCGCACATTCATTTTTTACGAGTAAATATTTTTAATTATAGTTAAAACCAACCTGCTTAACATTTTTTGTTGATATAAAGGAATTGAAACTTTTTTCCCTTTGAGAAAGAAAAGTATAGATTTGATTGATCTTTCATGATTTTGATTGATCTATAGATCAGATTTGATCTTTCATGCCTTATAACCTTGTTATTAAAATCAAGCAATTTAACCGTAGATTCATAAACATGCATGGGAGATACACTATTTAAAAACATTCTCTCGTCTCTCAGACGAACATATTGTATTGAGGATTTTTGTTTTATATCATACAAAGAGCAATAAAATTCACTTTAAATCAGAAAATTTGTTTATTTATCATCAATTTTCTTAAAAGAAAATGAACTTTTATTTTTCTCTCTCTGTTGCTGTGTCACTCTCTGTTACAGTTAAACGATTTTTCAAAATCACCCACATTTTTGTTTGATTACGTCCTTTCATGCTTTTAAAATGACAAAAGAAAAAAAAATAAACATACACAATAAAAGTCTGACAAACGAATAATAACAATTCATATTTACCTTGAATAACACTCAATTTCGCGAAGAAATCACGATTTCGAATTATCCCGCCCGTTCTGCAATCGCAACATTGTTCATAAACATTCCTCTGTAGGACAATCTACTCTCTAACTCCATTAGCAGAAGTGCATTCTGACATGCGACTGGCGTAATACTAATTATTGAACGATCCAGGAAGATACTTAGAAGTTAAGCTTTCTATCTCTTCCACTTTAAAAGTTATAAGCGTAAGAATTTTGCGTGATCTGTGAGATAAATGTTTATAAATCTAGGCAATAAGCAACCAAACGACGTTGAAGAAAGTTATTTATATATATACTGTACACTTCATTAATAAAATTATAACGTTAATAATAAGATGGCTTATGAGGAATACAGTCTTATAAATGCATTGCTTCCAAGAAAGAAATTATGTATTATAACTTTCCTTTACGTTTTTCACAATTTTTAGAAGCACTTTTTAATACTTAACTACTTGTACACCATTTTGGAAAGTTTCTAATGTCCTAATTCAATACTTTTCAAAAATGAAAAAAAAAAATCCCTTACTTGTCTTTTTATCATGAAGGCACCATCGTGTACTGGGTTTACACGTTCTAATAATAAATCAGGAATTCCTACATCATTAATACACATTCCTAATAAAAATACAATATAGAATATTCTTAATAGAGTAACTCTATGAAGCTTTTTTTCAACCAAATGTTAGCTGAAAAAAATACATTAATAATGTTTAACTACAGGATTACGGTGTGTTCATTTTTTTAAAATTCTCTTCTTGTTGATATAAAACGTAGTTGAATATTTGTTTTTACTACAGAGAATGTCGTATTTAAGGAACATTTTTTATACTTCTTTTAATGTATCCGCCTTCCTTCAAAGAGGATTTTTTTAAGTAATTGAAAAATGATTATTTACATTACTACAGGATAAGGTTGAAAACTTAAAATTAAATGTAAAACAGGCATAAATTTTAAAAAATTTTAATACTTTAGCTCAAAAGATACTTAAAAATAACAGTAAAATGACACTTGTGAAAAACATCAAAACTAAAATTTAGATTGAGATAGTTCAATTCTGTAAACTTTATTATAATGAATTGAATCTAATTCAGGATTTGTACCTCTCTCACAATTATAATCCTGATAATTAAATATTTATGGGAAGTCGTACTTTAACGTTCAGAAAAACTGTACAAATTTGCGATAATGTATCACTTTTACCATCATTAAAATGCGAAATAATTAAATTATAACAATAGGAGAGGTTCAAATTCTAAATTCACTTTCATAAAGTATTCTATGAAAGTTTAATAATATTATGTGCATAACCTTTTAAAAGCTAAAAATTTATTTCAACCCAGAAATTTGCCAAATTAATTAAAAATTTAACATTAAAAGGCCTCTGATTTGTAAACTTCACTATCTGTATTACTTAAACAATTTATCCTTTTCTTCTTAATGTACTTTAAAACTTTTCTATGCTTACATACAATAGATGTTGTAGGGCGCTTCGAATCCTTGATTCGATTGCTGTCCAACTTTTCGCATCCCTTTACAGGGAAGTAGCCCGGAGTTTCAATGTTCAGCTTATTTAAGACTTTTAAGAAGCCTTGATACTCATCTTTAAATTATATAACTGCATTATACTCACCCAATTTCACAGATTTCAAACAAACAAAAACTTCCTTTCGTACTCTTTGTCATTATATCATAAAGATTCATTGACAATTTGGATCTTGGGAAATTCATCTTGCATGTTGGGAGATAGTTTGATGGCGATACTACGTAAGATATCAATGTAAACAAACATTAAAGTTTCATTTTTGGTATCAGAATGCTACTTCCAGTTCTAAAAAAGTAACACAGACGATTATTGAAATGCTTATAACTCAAGTTCTGAGTAAGATAGAAACAAAGTTGAAACTATTCCAGAAATCTAAGAAACCAGGCTTTAATAATTGACTATAAATAAAAAAAGCAATCAACTTTTTGACCAAAAATTGCATTTTAAAGATAGGTGGTTACCTTAAATGGAAATTCCAAGCAGTATGTCCTAAAAAATTTGAATGAACTTGTACAACTATTCAAAAGAATCTTTTCCGGTTAAGAAAATTTGTATCGGAATTATATAAACAGTAGCAAAGTTTGTAACTTAAGGATACTGATTTTATGAGTCTTATAAAATTGTTAATGATATTTTAATCTTTCAGAATTTGTTTTATTATCTTAAAGAAAATATTTAAAGTCTAAAGAATTTATTAACTACTTCTACTCTGATATAAAATCATATAAAAGTAAGGTAATTTGCGCTATTATCATGCTGAAACGAAATGAGTTTTGTTTCCATGAAGTGTAAATCAGCCTTATGTATTTTTAACATTTTTAAGAAATTTTCTACTGTATCTCATTTCATGGAATTCGAAAAACTCCTTATTCGCATCTTTTTGAACAAAAAAATAGTACAGTTCAACATACCATAACAATATGATATTAAGAGGTTCATATGCAGAATATTCGTGTCAAAATGTGTGTTCATTGTAATTTTTCTTTTAAAATTTCTGACTTCATCATGAGATTTTAATCGACATTTGACTAAAGGCTGTTTTAAAACGTTTAGCTAATATCATTACAGTTTATAAATTTAAATATTGTCACGCAGATGCAAAAAACTACACCTTTATTATAAACAATTAGATTTATTACTAGAACTGAGTAACATCACAAAACTGAGAACTTGCCCGCAACTGATGGGACTGGCCTCTTATACACACACAGAACATTCAAGATTAATTTGAATATTAAATAAAGTTCTAAAATCCTCTGGATAAATAATATTTTAAATTAAGACTTCAGGCTTTGGATAAAAATACCTTGGAGAGGATTCAAACCCCAGATAGATGGAACCTCAATCCAAAGCTTTGTGTGGCATTGCTCCCCTATTATAAAGAAAGCACCTCGTTGTTATTAAAATTAAAAATCTTTCGCTCTGGAAAGCGTCATAGACCCTTTATAGACATTTTTCTTTTCAGGAGGAACATTATCTTGGTTTCGTTTACCTTCAATTTCGGTTTCAAGTTACTCGGCCGGATCATGATAATATGGTTTTATACGTAATACATGGAAGACCCGTAAAGCAAAACCCTTGGATTTTTGATATTCATCTTGTTAAAAACTTTTAAACAGCCATTGAACTCTTCAATAAACTGAATAACTGCATCATAAGAACTAAATTTTACAGTTTTGAGCGAAACGAATACTTCTTTCGGTATTCTTTGCCAAATTATTCCATTAAAGTATTCATTTGCGTTTTGCGTTCATCCATACAAGAATTTACTCAACATTTCTTTACCGCATAATTCTAAATATACTGGTTTAATTTTATTTGAAACCTCTTTGTGAAACCAGCATTTTTTGTACTCACGTGTTTTTCCATTCCCCATCCCACGCTGAAAATAGCATTAGCTTTCTTTACTTATTGAACATTGATCGTGCATTGGTCTCTTATTATTTGACGCACTGTTATATAAAGCAGCAGTTACATTCTGCTGCATAGCATTTAAATTACCAATATTACTGCATACATTAGTTACATTATAATTTTGAAGAAAGTCAATAAAATTACCAGTTAATTTTCCTTTACCTGACATGCTTTCAGTTTTTTTTAATTTTCTCATACATGAGCCCATTCTCTTTTGTATGAGTTGAATGCATTCATATTTTGAAACTCTGTTTATTCCATACGTGTCTTTTACATTCATGTAACCTTTCGTGTCACGGTATCCGTAATATTTGGTGATTTCCCTGTGTACATAGTTATATATATATATATATATATATATATATATATATATATACACTAAAAATTACACTAACACATAAAAAATTATAAGAAATAATAGTTACAGGTTATCTTATTCATTTGTATGTATGTATTACATTTATATTTAATTAATAACATCTTGCACAATAATTCAAATCTTGCTTCAGTCAATATTCATATTAGCATCACATTTACTAGAATTATATAAAAAATGAAACAAACATTTCTTAGCTATAGTTTTCAAGAGAAAAATTATGGGTCCATACACATGTAAATGTTCATCAGGTTAAATGTAATGCAACTCAAACTACACAAGTTATTCTCTGAAGTGATACTCTTACAAATTTCTTACAATTTCTCTACTTTATCAATAGTAATTATCACAAACATTTTGAATTTTATCCATAATGATTAGTAAATTCAGTTAAACTTTTTTATTGGATGTTTCATTCTGCTACCATGAAACATTTTGCATAACATCCTCATGCATAATTTAGCATCGTAATAATGAAATAACACAACGTTTCTTCATTACAATTTTCAGGAAAATATTTTAGTATATCACATGTTTAGAAAAATAATACTATTAATGTATATATATATATATATATATATACTATCAAAAATTTCTTATATATCAGAGTGATAAAATTCTAATGTACCGATTGTTCACACTAAAATTTGAAAATATAACTTAAATGTATACATAACATATTTATGCACCCTTGTCTAACCTTATGATATCAACTATTAGAAATTTGACTTAGTTTTAAAAGGAAGAATATCACATGTTTTCGGTAAGAAAAAGAAAACTTGTTGTTCAGTACAGAGCTGAAACAATAATACACATTTTGGGAAAATATACACTAATCTTTAATCAATTCTACTTAAAGCAACTGTATTAACATGACTTATCCTAGATTTACAGATGACATCGAAATTAAATGTTTGTAGTGCAAGTGACCAAAGCATAAGTCGTGGGTTTGTTTCTGCAGTTGTTTTCAACCAAACTAATGGATTATGGCCTGTCTGGTTCATAAATTTTTGCTATTCATCTATATAACATTTTAGTTTTGTTCACTGCATAATCGATAGCAGCACGTTCTTTTTTTGGTTATGTAATAACTTTTCTTGGGATTTGAAATTTTTTTATTTAAATATAAAATGGGATACTCCCCCCCCCCTCCTACAATAACTCTGAACCAGAATTATTCCAATACCATACCTTTCTATTAATTGGGGAGGCGCACTTTTTCGGCTGGAATCCATTCACATTATCCGGATCAAAGGGGCCTGGTTTTAGCCATCCTCTTTGGAAAGCAGTAAAATTTTCCTGTCTTTGTAAAGGGGTACTCTCCCACCGGGGATTCAATTACTCTTTTCCTTCTGTCCACCTTTCTGCTTTTCCTGCCTTCGGGTGGAACCCCTCGTCATGTTGTGGTACTTATATTTTTTCCTTTTGGAAAAGTATATCTTTTATGACGTTTCTCCCTTTGCAGTGCAATTGTTCCTTTTTGCTTTAAAATTTATCTTTTCTTTATTTCGGGGTGTAACCTTCTATTCACTCGTTCTTACTACCTAATGATCTGTCCCAAAACTTCATCTTTTCCCAACTGTATTGGATTTAGTATGGAGTTTATTTTGAAGTACACTCCCTCTACTTTCTTCTTTCTATCAGTTAAAACACAATTTTCCTCTCTCTGTTTCTCTGTTTGGCATGGTAAATTAGAAACATCTTGCATTGAATTAATTCACACTTTCAATACTAATTCCTCTCTTTCTCCAATGGAAATATTTTCTCCTGTAACATCCTTTTTTTTTCTTCAACAGTTTTGTCTTATGTCCTCCCTCTTGTTTTTCAATCTGCCTTTCGTATTTTTCTTCATTTAGGGTACAAGTCTTATTCCGAAATTTTTCTCTTTGATGTTAGAAATTAGAATTTTTCATTTTTCTTACCTTTTCCAACCTTCTGAATCAAGGGAACTAATTCTTCACTTTTCTGTTGTGCTGCTATGAACTCATTAGCAATAATTTTAATTAAATTTATTATATCCTTGTCTTCTCTAAATTAAGGTAAAGGTTTTTCCATATCTTCAGCTATATTTTCTGCAATTTCAATTTTATTATTTCCTTTAGTGTTACATTTATGAATTTTTTGTAATTCAAAAGGGTTATTTTCATTTATGAAGTTTTTGTAATTTTGTAATTATGTCATTCAGTTGTATCATAGTTCTCGCAGACACGCAATGTTCTAACTTTCATTCTTTCTTGTATTCTTGCGCTTGGCATTTCTCGTACAAATTCTTCCTTGACATTGGTGCTATTTATAATGAGATTTTTAAGGTGTATAGTTTTTAAATCTTCAGTTACTATTTCACCTTATTTTTCTGATATATATCTTAACTCTGCTTTTCGACATTTTGCTAAATAAGCCACGTTTAGGTAAAATAGATTTCACACGCAAATAGTTGAATAAAATCTCACAAAAACAATTCAATTCAGTTTAACTTACAATTTTTCTTAAGAAAATAATGGTAAAAATATTAAAATCAAAAACTGGTGATAACTAAATATAATTTCTAACTATTGTTTGTATATACTTTGTTACTAATGACAAGATATCAATACGTATTGGATAAAATAATGCTTTTCATATAACACGCCATTTATAGAAAAAAAATACTTTCATTAATTTCTGGAAAATATATCCACCATAAAAAGGTAAGTTTTCATGAACAGAACAAAAATTGTAACTACATGAATAAGATTCAAAAACAAAATACACTCAATTCTTTTTTATACGGTATAGATACGTTCCTTAGAAAACCGTGCAAGAAACTCGTGTAAAAAATACATGCGACATATGGTAAATTTAGGGATATGTTCCACAACCTTAAAAAAATCATGTAAGATGAAGAAACTAAATATTTTCCCAAAACACCGTGCAAAAAAAGTAATAATGAAATCCAAATTATATATTTATAAAACAAAAACAACTCATTTTTATTGCAAAAGAAATTAAAATTAGTTGAAAAGGAAAATTCAGTATGTAGGTGAGTACAACATATAATTATTCAATTTGAAAATTAAGAATAAAACTTCTAACAACTATTCACCACTACTTGTAATAAGCGTGCACGTTTATTATGAACTGGATCAAAAATGCTTCCATCAGTAGATGTGTCATATATGTCTAGCACAACTGTCGGCTTTGATTTAAATGAAGAATTTCGTTCGTTAATAACGTCCCTCCCCTCATTTTTTTTGTAACAAAGTCTATTATTAGCGGATGTTTTTTTTTTCCTTCTTCTTCTCTTGTTGCTCTTATATAATTCTTGAAATCCTGTTTCACAAAACTTAAGATTACTTTGAAGTTTTAGTTCACGTTCCATGTCAGGATCATGAGCAAGAAAATGTTGTTCCTACTTGAAGCAAATTCCAAGCTTTCGCGAATCAAATCAGCCGTTAATAACTGAACTTCATTTCCGACTTCGTCATTATCAACTTGAATTATCGAAATGAAAAAATGCATAGAAATTTGTAAAAAAATATCTTATATGACAGAAATTGTGATTTTAAGGAATATTTTAAGTTAATAACATGTTAAAACAATTCATGTTTTAAATTCAGCGAATGAAAATATAGTCGAAACAGTGACGTGATGGATTTCTTGTTTAGCTGGAAATCGAAATGCTGTCTTCAAGTTGAAGTACACGAAACTTCACAACGAAAGTTTTTGATTTTTTCTCAACGAAACAAAGAAAAAAGTAATTATAAAATTTGGTTATTACCCGAAGCTTCAGATTACAAAGTAAACAAGCTATAAAGTAGACTGAATCACTCACACATGTGTGGGCAAATGCCGATCGTCTTCTGATTACACTGTCAAAATTAAAATTAAAAAAAAAATGGAGTATTCGTGCTAGAACAAAAAATTCGTGTAAAAAGATATATTGATGAACGTATTATTTTAAAATCCTATAAAAAAAAGAGTTGGGTGCATTTTTATTCTTGTCACTTCTAATTAATATCATTTCGAATTACTAAACTCATTCTTACTATAGAATTCTAAATATTTAGAATATAATCCATTATATCTGTATAGATTATGTTTTATAATGCATACTAAAAAATCATCTGTCAATGATTTGATTTTTTTGGAGGTGAGAAAATTATAAATTAAAGAGTTATGCTCTATAATTATTTCAAATTATTTCAGATATATACTATCGATAGATAAAAGAATGATTAATCTAAATACCAATAATAATTAACTAATATATAAGGAATTTATCTAAATTCTAGAGTTAGCTACTAAAGAGCTGTTATCAACAATTTAGAACCATTCCAAGAAACAAGCGCTGAATTCATCTAAGAATTGAGAGGAAATTTTTCAGAATAGTTTTTACAAGAATAAATGTTTATATTTTTGTGGAAATACAGAGGTCTATAGAAAAATAAATAAACTTCAATATTTTTAGGGAACCGCTTGTGTTTAGATGTAATTGGCTAAATTTAAATAAGCTTGTGACATTGGCTTCTGCCGAATGTAGAGTGTGACAATAATAACTTCCCAATTTCAAACATAAATAATAAAGCAATAATAAGAGTTATTCAAAATTTTATTTCATAATTTGAAGGAACAATATTTATCATTTCGTTTTTCACATTTGCCTTCACTTCATTTTGAAAATGATATCGTTCAAATGTCGATTTTCATTGTCTATGCATTTCTGAAGTCTCACCCAGAAGTTTCTTATTACCCTCCTGGTCATTTCTAACGGTATTGCTGCAATTTCTTGGTAGATAGCAGCTTTGAGTTCTTTGGCTGTCCTTAGTCTATTCTAGTACACTTATATGACTTCAGATGTCCCCAGAGAAAATAGTCTCAGGCCATGAAATATTATCTCACAGTGAGATCAGAAGCTAAGGGAACATTTCTATTTATCGAGTCCAGTAATATTTTGGCTATGTAGTCTGGAGCACCATCTTATTGAAACCACGTAGCCAAACTTCCATGTTCATACAGTTTCGGCTGTAAAAAGTTACATAACATATCCACATAATGGGCAAAAGTTACTGTAACTGCTTTACCATTTTTCTCAAACAATTATGGACCTATAATCCCAAAATATGTAACACCATACTAAACAGTAACTCGAATGCTGTGGAGGTGTTCGTGGATTTATTTTGGATTGCTCGGAGCCTAGTAGCGAAAGCTATGTTTGTCCACACACAATGACAAAGGGAAGTGAGCTTCATCGATTGGGAGATGAATAACTTCATGCGGATCATTTTGCAGAATAATCTTAGATGATGAACTGCAGTTAGCCCAATCACAACCATTAAGTTCCTGCACTACTATTATTTTATAAAGATGGAACTTCAGATATAAGTGCAAATTTCTTCTTACACAACGATCAGAAATCCCCGTAGCAATAGCATGCCTACGGGCTGACCTTTGCAGAGATTGGAGAAAAGTTTGTCTCACTGATTCGACTTCCTATAGGATATAAGATCTTGAGGTCTTGCGTTTTGCTATAAGGTCTGCCAATAGGTTTACACTTTAAAGCTTAACTTGTTCTTTGGAAATTTTGGGAGAGTGTGGTGACCGGGAATGACAGAATAGTCCCACTGTATCTCATGCATGTCGTAAGAGGCGATTAAAATGGGTACCCAACATCTGGGGGTATAGCCGGGCCCCCTGCCCCTGGGGATTATATTAGGGGACCTCAGGAACTTGCCTTCTTCAGGTAAGTACGGGCATCATGACCCAGAGGTACCCTAGTGATCTTTTTCCTTCCCATGGGGTTTACTGTCTTTGGTAAACACGGGTGACGCACCCCCGGGATACCCTGGCGATCCTTCTCTATTTTCGACTCTCCTTGTCAACCAATTTGTCTTTTCTTCCATTTTTTTCACGTCTAGACCACAGTTAACTCATTTTTGGCGTAACATAGACATATCTGGCTCTTGCGCCAATAAACTTGACCTTCTCGCTTGACACTTTTTGTCGACTAATCTATTTCCATGGTTTTAACGTTCAGATCACAGATTTACCGTGTTTGGCGCAGTATGGCCACATCTGGCTCTTGCGCCAATAAACTTCACTATCACTCACTGGGAATTTTGGACCTATAACAAAATGATTTTCAAATGAAGAAATATAACATTTCGATCTAGTTACTGTGAAGTGATGACAGAGTCTTCATTTTTGAAATACGCCTCTATCTCGAAAGTTCAAGACTCACCGCTCCACACCATAACGGCTACTTAAATGGTATACATATGTCATTCAAAGCCAGTTTCTCTGTTCATGGTGAGTAATTAGCACCAGAACAGTGATAGTGGGGAATCGGGGAGTTATGTTATTTCTGCTGCACACTGTCCTAATCAAATATAATTGACGTCTAATAATATAATATTGACAACTAGAAAAAAAATCATAAAATAATTTGAATCTAATGAATGATCTATACGAACAATTTATTGTTATTTATATATTTTTAATTATGATGTTCAAAATTTAAAAGCTTAACTCTTAACTTAGCTGTAAAAAAACCTAGACGCTTAGTAGAGGGTAGCCAGTGACCATCATTGTCACAAGGTTGATTTTCAATACGATCCATTTGTGAATCAAACAAAAAGATCAGAAAATGTTGAAAATGCTCGCCACTATATGAGGGTGGTTTAAAAAGCTTCCGTTTTAAGAATGGGAATTGTTATAAGGAATGGAATGAGCTGTTTACTGTAATAGTGTAATTTGGTAGATTTTATATAAATTTCAAATTTTTAACTACGCAACCATTGAGCAATTTTTCCTCATTTTTACGTATTTTTTCCTCCAGGAAGTTGATTATCCTCTTTGCATAGCTCTGGCACATAGTACATAACACATGACATCATGATGTGTACATGCTTCCAGCAATTTGATCTCTTAATCAACAGTTTTTGGGAGCTCATTATATTTGCTCATTTTTTAATCCTTTGAAGCTGAATTTCAATTATTTTTTAAATTAATCATAGTAAAAAAAAGCATTCTTTGAAAAATTAAAGTTTAGTTAAACTATTTTAGTTGGAAATTTATTCTTGTTACCTGGATTATTATCAAAATTCAAACGTGCAAAAAATGAATACTCTAATAATTTCTTTATAAAATTCATTTAAATGTTTAGTATAAGGTAACAAATAGCCTTTTTCATAAAAGAAAATAGAATAACATTTATTACACACTAAGTCTTTTGAGTAATTTGAATGAAGTCTACAAATATTTCAGCACCAGCATAATCAATGAGCAGCATAAATCAGACTTTTGAACACATACATCAAGTAATAAACATTTTCACGACATCAACCTTTTTTTCAATCTCCGTTTATCAAGTACCCAGTAAATCCAAAAGAATAATATCTAATTTACTCGTGTACCATTTTATTATTTCAACTCTCTTCGGAAATTCCATGTGGCATGGTGTGGAAGTTAGGATAGATGAGTGCCAGCTCAGAGGTCATCCTTGTCACTTGACCAAGGTACAAAATTACAAAGTCCGTCGCAATAGCCCTCGAATTGTTTCTAGTGTGACTCTAATGAAACCAAACCAAACCAATCGGATAATCCATTTCTAACTCTCATTAAGCGAGTTGACAGAACTTTAAGTGTCATTCCCTTCTTAAAACAATGATTGATAATTGCGATTTACGTCGCCAATAACTCCTTGGACTTTTGATGTTTATTTTACAATATTAATTCTTAACAGTGCAGATATGCGATTGTAGTAGTTTTTGGCGACTGCAAAACAGATTGCCTAATTAGTATAAGACTTACAATAAAAACTAATAATAAAGGGTTTGCATGATAAAAAGTTTCCCAAGATGAAATAGGTGTAGAACAATAAAAAAAATATATCAAATATGGCATATACTCTTCACTTCATTTTAATCAAATTATTATGTATAAGTAAATATGTTTTTAAAATGATTACAATAAAAGTTATAAGATTACATCAAAAATTTCGAAAAAGTACATTGAAAATCATTAGCTAAGTATACTTTCTCAACTTACAATCTAAGCGACTTACGACTATTTGCACTTGCGACTTCAAAAATGGGTCTGGTAGGGATAATAAATAATTTATATGATTCAGAAAATAATTTAATTTGCATAGTAAAAAATTTCTGTATCACAGGAGAAGCGAAAAGAACTTTTTAATAGAAATATTTTTTGAAGCAAATATGAAGGCGGAATGTCATTTACATACTCTTTGTACCTTACGTTACTTCTGGTTATATTTTTCTATACAGAATGTAATCAGAGCACATATTGTGTAATTTACATATTACACATAATATTCATATGTACATAGATTGAAGTTTTACATTCAATGTACAATCTTCATAATTCATTTGAGTAAAAATAGTATAGAAAATTATATTTTCGACTTACGACTAGTGCGATTTACGACTAGTTACTCGTAAGTCGCAAAAATTTATATGTCCTTAAGAAAAAATAATAATAAGGCAGAAAAACATTTCAATTATACGAGGGTTGCTATTTATATTTCTGGCCTTGGCAACAGTAAGTGTTTCTAGGCGACCGCAGACGATTTTAATCGAAAGTTTGATATTTTTAAACATAAATTCAGCAAACGATTTACCATTATAGCTTTATTTGTGTTGTTGACAGTAAATTGAAAAGTTCTTCTCTGTCAAAAAATGGAATTGAATCGTGAATTTTAACCGTGCCATTATTTTTCATAACTTTCGACGTGGATTGTCAAGACAAGAGTGCTTCGATGAACTTAATTCTTTATACAGCGATAAAGCGCCATCCTACAGCACTGTAAAAAATTGGTATAACGAATTTAATCGTGGTCGATGTTCGATCCAGGACGAATCCCGTGCAGGTCGTCCAAAATCCGTTGTTGTGCCAGAAAAGATCAATGCTGTGTGTGAACTGATAAAGCAAGATCGTCATGTGACATACCGTGAGATAGAGGCGTCTTTGGACATTAGAATGACTAGCATCAATAAAATATTGCATGAACATTTGAGCGTAAAAAAAATTTGTTCGCGTTGGATCCCGCATAATCTGACAAACGCTCAAAAAAAGGCTCGTGTCGATTGGTGCAAGGAAATGTTGGAAAAATACATTCAAGGTACATCAAAGGCTGTGTATAACATCTACACAGGTGACGAATCATGGATCTATGCATATGAGCCGGAAACAAAACAGCAATCAACTGTATGGGTCTTCCAAGATGAGGCAAAACCAACAAAAGTTGTTCGAGGAAGAAGCACATCGAAACAAATGATTGCCTGTTTCTTCGGCATTAACGGTCATGTGGCAACAGTGGCGTTAGAGCAACGCAGGACGGTCAATTCTGAATGGTACACGACCATTTGTTTGCCAGAAGTCATCGGAGAAATTCGAAAAAAGCAGAAGAACAGGCGAATCATTCTTCATCATGACAATGCGAGCTCTCACACATCGACTCAAACAAAGGCATTTCTGACGGAGCGAAAGATCGAACTGATGGGTCATCCGCCGTACAGCCCTGATTTGGCACCCAATGACTTCTTCTTATTCCCACACATCAAAAATAAATTACGTGGACAACGATTTTCGACCCTCGAAGAAGCGGTTGATGCATTCAAAACGCATGTTTTGGAGTTACCTCAATCGGACTGGAAAAAGTGCTTTGAAAATTGGTTCAAACGCATGCAAAAGTGTATTGATCATCATGGAGAATATTTTGAAAAACAATAAAACCAATTTCGATCCTACATATTTGTTTTTTCATTATTAGGACAGAAATATAAATAGCAACCCTCGTATATATATTTTAAACTGTGCATCAGTAAAAATCAAAATCTAACCTTGAATAACGTGAAATTTTTTTCAAACATCACAATAGAAAACCTTAAAACCCTTAAAAAGAAATATGTTGTGTTTTTAAAGTTTCTATGCATTGTGTGTGTGTGTGTGTGTGTGTGTTTAAGCCGAAATAGCTTTAAATACTTTAATTTATACTTGGCGTGATAATAAAAAAAAGTATAAATCAAATTTTATTTGACGAGTGCACTCTCGTACAGTCTAAATTAGGAGTTCAACGCATTTTATTTAATCCTTATATGATTTAATCAATAAACATATTTATCTCTAAAGTATGAATGTAATACATCATTAGAAATTATCAATTATTTTTTTAAAAAAAAATAAGATAAGAAATAAAGAGCTTTAAACATTTTGAAATTGATGTAAAATTATTTTTTTAAATAACTAACGTAACATGTTTCGAAAAGAAGAAATAAAACTTTGATAAAGCTCCAAATGTTTAAAATGTTACTCATAAATGATTTTAATAAATAATTTCAAAGAATAGGAGAAAGGTAGTAATTTTATTAAAAAAATTACTGTGCTATAAATTTATTATTTAAAGGTTTAATGCATTTATTATTATAGTTCTATTGTAGCAAAATTAACTCTTTAATTACTTTAACAATCATGCAACAATGCTTCTACTATTGCATTCTATAAAAAAAAATTGCAACAAACCGCACAGTTGCTTTAATTTGCATTGTCATGTTGAATTACTTTTACTTTAGTGTTTGAATAAGTTAAGTGAAGTTGCGATTTAATTACTGCGTATTTGAAAGTTTTTGAGGTAAATATTAACAAAATGCTGACAATGCATCAAACGTTTCTGGGTGCTTTTTCTCTCCTGCTTCTTTGGATTACCAACATGTTGCAAACGGTATATTTTTGTGACATGACTTATATGTGTTATTCTGTCGGATACATCTTACTACTGGAACACTACAAAGTCACGGAGAAAAGTGACGCTTCCACTAAAGTGGACGCCTGTGTCGCCACTGAGGACATCGAAGCCTTCTACAATGGCACAGAAAATGACTACTAAAACTGCGTAACTTCTGCTGGCCCTCTGAGGGATTTTCAAATCTTTTTGAAGGTGCCAGTAGTTGTGATGATGTATTCAGAGCAAATCGTTTTCCAATTCACGTTGAAAATCAGAAATATTCAAAGACACTTGAAAATCTATTAATGGATTCTGTTTCTTTGCTACCGAACATCCCATTTGTGGATTCAATGAAATCAGGTGAAATGAGAAAGATATCTGTTTCAAAAATTGTTTTCAAATTCTAATAGTAAGAAAGTAAACACTTGACGGAATGGGAAACCCTTTGCACAAAAAACCCGAACTCAAGAATGCCTTTACTGCAGATAAATCCTTTTGCTGAATCAATTCTGTCAATTCTTTTTCAAAAGAGGATTCTGTAGTTTCACAAAAATTATTTCAGAAATCAAGGTCAAAAATTCACGGCATCTATAGTAACAGGAATTTAAAGAATGGCTTTTTCAATAACAACAACATCAACTTCAGCTACATCAAAAAAAGGAATATCGTATAGAACAACAAGTTCAAAAGAAGCTTCATGGAAATACATAAATTGCTTCAGTAAAATAAGAAAAAGAGGAACATCTCATACAGCATCAGGAATTTAGTGATTGGTTTCGCAAAATACTTTGTAAAAACATCAACTTCAAAAATGTCTAAGAAAAAGAACATCGAATGCAATTTTATAGAAACACTTGAAATTGTCACTAAGAAGTTAGAAGAAAATGAGCATAATATAGGATAAAAGAAATTTCAAGAATAGCTTTATCAAAACACATTTAAACCTACTTCAGTATTGTTAGAAAAAATAAAAAAGAAAGAAAGAAAGAAAATCACTTACAATATCAAAAAGTATTTTAAAGTATTTACAACTTCATTTTAAAAAGTTCCGGGGGAAAATACTTGTTTTACAGCTACAGGATTTTCAAGAACATTTTCATGAAAACACAGTGAGGCTTTTCCAAGAGAAAGTTTTCATATATTTCAATAACAGTACGCATATTTTCCTTTTTTTTTTTTTTTTCATAAAACTGGAGAGTCTCAATGTTAATGAAATTACAGTATAGTGATTCTTATTCCCAGAGATAAGTTACTCTCATTTCCAGTGATAGTGACTCTTATTTCCTGAGATAGTAACTCTTTATCGAAAAGATAGTGATTATCAAAGAGACAATGACTCTTTAGCACAGAGAAAAGAAATTTTTTATCATAAATTTAGTCATTCTTCATGGAGATGATGACATCTTATCAAACAGATAGTGACACTATCACAAAGGCAATGATTCTTTATCAAAGAGAAGTGACTTCATATCGCACATACAGTGACTCTTTATCGCAGAGATAGTGACTCTTCATCAAAAGAGATGGTGACTGTTTATCAAAAGAGATAGTGACTCTTTATAAAAAGAGATAGTGACTCTTTATAAAAAGAGATAGTGACTCTTTATCAGAGAGATAGTGACTCTTTATCAGAGAGATAGTGACTTTCTATAACAGATATAGTGATTCTTTATCACAGAGACAGTGACTCTTTATCTAAGAGATAGTGACTTTTTATATAAGGATAGTGACTCTTTATCTAAGAGACAGTGACTCTTTATATAAGAGATAGTGACTCTTTATCTAAGAGATAGTGACTCTTTATATAAGGGATAGTGACTCTTCATCACGAAGTTAGTGGTTTTTAAGCAAATAATCTGAAATAATAATATTTGGGTCGCTTCCTATAGCGATTGTGACTTTCATAACCCTACATAGACTTTGTTAAAATAAAAGTGAACATGATTTGCGTCTTAATGGTTTCTGATACGATCAGGGAGTGAGTGGTGTTAACAATGACAAGTCGATGTGTAAGAAAGGTATTAAACTGGTGACACTGCTTTTTTTTCTGGTGAATTTTATTAAGTTTTTATGATCAAGATGCAAATGAAAATGATCTCATTCAACTCAAGCTGAAAGTTTGTCTCTTCCTTTCACAGTAAAAGCAATAATTAAGTAACTTTTTTAATTATCAATAGCTTCACCTCAATAGATTTTTTTAAAAAAAACATTTGTACTTCTTTGGCTTTCAATAAAATAGTTTATTACACCTTCATCAGTGTTTTTTATTTAATTTAAGAGGAGATATCACTTCATTTTATCATTAATTAATTATTTTATGACCATGTTGACACATTAATACAATTGTGTTTAAAAATCTGTGTCGCATTTACGAGGGAGAAACATCAAATTTTAGCTCTTATACATATGTAATAAGATATAATCGAGACATCTGGTTGCGATTTATTGAATATCAAATGATTCTGCATATTAATTGATGTAAATTGTGGCTATTCATGTTGTTTGGTCTGGTTTCAAGAAGCCGTATATTGAAGTAACACGCAGTTTCGGAGAATTTCAATTATTATCTGGAGTTTCGTAAAGTCTTAATTATTACTGAAAAATAATCTGAACTTAATAAATTATATTTATTTATTATTCTTTACATTTTCCTACATAGCCTCCCACCAGAGTAATACATTTCCCTAACATTCCTTGATCTTTCGAAGCCATCATTCTAGAACTTGTTAGATTGAACTCTATCCTATCCATACTGCGAGTTGCTTCAATTTACAGTTTCCTGAATCCAAACAAATCAATACGAATAGCTGTTATTTACAGAAGCATGTACATAAAGATAAATTAATGTGCACAGTAAATTTTATCCAGATAATTAAGTTATTTCTTAGTAGAATAATGAAAACTTTACGATACTCACTTGTATATTCCTCAACTAACTTTGTGTGAAAGTTTGGACATTTGTGAAAGAGATTCTGTATTTCTTCTATATTTGATAGTACCTGAGAATTACAGGTTGTATTGCTGATCTCCTTCTTCTTGAAGTATCTTGTAATTTAGAAGAAATATACAATGACGCGCACACACACACAAAAAGTGAGAGAGAGAGAAACATTTTTTCATTAAATTCATTCTACATCAAAACACAATGAACATTCAATTCACATTTTAAATTTGTAACCTGATCAACTCTTAGGTATACATATTTTAAGGAAGAATTTATCCCCCCAAGAGAACATTAAAACAGTTGATTTCTTAGATAAAAAGTTTCAGATATGTCACAATATGCCATCAACCCAACACTGCAACCCCGTTCTTCTAATTTTAATTGCATGTAGCTGATGTAATATTCAATTTAATAATTTATCGTTTCCTTTAATTTTAGTATAGGAAAAATTTTACTATTGTCAATTTCTCGATACTTCATCGTTTACTTTAATTCTTATATTTAATTGGGAAATTTAATACTAATTATAAAAAAGCGCACCATGGGTTGCTAAATCTGTTCTTTGCAAAACTTTGAATAGAACTTTTTTTACTTCAGTTTACTAGATTATGACCTGAGATTTGCTACACCATGAAGTCACACTGACTCATGTAATCAGCTTTCAACAACTCATATTCAATATTTCTTTGCATTTTCTGAAGTCTCTTATGTTGGACAGCATGATGACATAACTTCAATATCCAGGACTTACCCACTATCGACTGATACAGCAGCAACACACCCATTAACAAACTTATAGCGTCTACGCTGTAATATCTCATCAACAGAAACACCACATTTCACAATGACAGATGGAAGAATTTGTTTTTCCTCCGTTATTTCAGTTGCAGCCCGTTTCATGTATTCCTCAGCTACTTTTGAAACCACTTTGAAAAGCTCTGTTTCCTGATTTTTCTATGCAGATTTGATCAGTCAAGGCAAATTTAATGTTGAGCATAATTTAAAAGCATCTGAAAAACCTTTGTCTACCTACCGCATACCATATACCAATCTGGTGTTTATTACAGGAGCATTTAAAACTTTTTTGAAGAAACAAATCCAAAAAAAAAGCCATAGCATCTACATTTTAGAGTAAATTGAGAACACAATAGTATCTTGATTCCTCGAAAAATTCCACCTCCTCAGAAAAATATTTTGGGCAGCAAAGTTGAGCAAAAGCCTCAGAAAGAAGCTCAAGGTCGAAAATTCTATTTCCCAACACTGGACCTGACCTTTTTTCTGGTGCTGATAAACTAACATTACTCAAATTTGAGGAGCTGGCACTAGAAACCGAAATAGGTGTTGAAGTGCTGTTATTTCCCAAAATTTTTTAAGATCAGTTGCCAAAAAATGACGCTTACGCTTTCTAGTGATATATCTTTCGACACGAAAATCAACCCTACATGTAAACAAAGTCACCATAACAACAAACTAATTGCCAGGTTTTACACATAAGAGAGGAAAAAATGTGTTACCAGATACATTTATTTCTATTCTTAAATATTTTATTTTAATTCGTATTAATTATTTGTTTATTAAGTATAATTTTTCATATTAAATACCAGGAAAGAGAAACGTAAACAAACACCTCGGATCACTTCCGGTTAGCAGAAGAGCCTTTCCGGTCAAAGAAATTCAAGATTAAGTAATATTAAAACAACTATAATTCAGCTTCTAAATATCATAACATAACAAAATTTGAACAGATTTTAAAATATAAGAGATTGAATTTTAATATGAGACCCAAAAAAAATCGATATTTTGACCAAACATTGTGTTTTGTAGGTGTACTATCACCTTAAGCCATTTCAAAGGGTCTTCTCTAGCCTCTCCTTGGAAGTCGATGGATTCCTTGGTTTTTGGTACATAGGAATCACTAAAGTGGACTTTGTTTCATCTGAGATTTTCACTCTCTTCCCGCGTTCAGTCAAATGAAGTCCAAATTCGAGAAATATTCCGCTTAAACGAAGGCATCTGCGAAGAGTATCACTGTTATCCACGGTTGTAGGTTTTCTATCCGGGGCCCCCGCCAAATATGTCACGAAGATGCAAAGAACTACAACTTTATTGTAAACTAATCGATTTATTACAGGAACAGAGTTACATCACAGAACTGAGAACTTGCCCAAAACCGATGGAACTGAGCCCTTATACAAACACAGAATATTCGAGACATAACCAATTCGAATGTTAAGGAAAGCTCTAGAATCTTCCAGAGGTTAGATAAACAATAAATAATACTTTAAATTAAAAATACAATCTTTAGATGAAAATACCTTGGCGGGGATTTAAACCCCGGATGGATGGAACTTCAGTCCAAAGCTATGCTAACTGAGCCACGTAGATCACTGGCTTTCTCGCTTTGCGTGTCAATATGCATTAAAATATCATGTTTGTAATGTTAAACTTACGAAGGAATCTGGAAAAGGATTAAGCATGTAAATGTCTCATTTATCTCGTATTGGAAAAGGTAGGTTGCATTTTATTTTTAAAAAATCATAGGCTCCAATTTATAAGCTATTTATAATGTCAATTATGATAGTAAAATATGTTTTTCATAATTCTAGCGAAAAATCTCACTAAATATAACTTTCGAAACCAAAAGCAAAATCATAGTATACACATAAATCCTTCACTAAATTTTAAAATGATTTTCATTTCGTTGTCTTATCAAATATAACTAATCAAAAATCATATGAGAAAATATTTTTAAATGAAATTTTTAAAAAAAAATGCATATTCTTAAAATTTGCTTAGTTGAAATCTTGCTTTGCATTATTAATCATATGTTATCTTTTCAAAATTTACGCTGCAATTAAAATTGAACATAATGAAAGAATTATATATTCTAGGTGATGCATTAAATTCCTGATCTGAATTTAAGAAAAGAAATTATGAGGTATTTAATTTTCAAATAATTCCTTTTCTCTCGTAGGCTTATTAATATAATGCTGAAGGTCTTTCAAAACGAAAACTTCACAGTAAAGGAACAAACGGGCTAAATATTTTGATAGGTTAACAAAGCAGAAAGTGAAAATAATTTGGCATCGATTAAACAGAAAAGAATTCGTGTTTTTGAAAATTATGGTATGCTGACATTTAAGAACACGTATGTTGACATTTAAGGATATTCCATTAGCATAAACTAATTACTGATAATGATCTTGCAAAAAGAAATTTGTGTTTAATGTGATCTAGGGAAGATTTCGTGTTCCTATATAGCAAGGTGCTAAAAAAATCACTTTCGAATACGATACCAAGAGAACTTCTTCGCGAATGAATACATACATAAATTAACTTCAAATTGTTCTTAATTGAATTTACACCATTTTCTCCCTCTTGAGACTTTATACTCCAAATAAAAAAAAAGTATTGAAGAGATTTTTATTAAAATTGCAAATGATTTGGCGACAAAAGCCTTGCTTATGAACAATAAAAAAAAATTTAAGGCTACAAAATGTCTATTAAACTTAATTTGAAAGGGGAAACAAGCGGTAAAAGTATGGCGCAATAATAATACAACTCTCTCAACCAAACGTTAAAACTTACAAATATTTCAGGAAAAAAAAAAAAGGAAAGAGTGGTGAGAGAGATTGTATTATGTATAATTTTACACTCTATAATTCCTGAAAGGTATTTTTATTCATAGTCTTTTATTAATTTGTTGTTGAGCGATGTTTGTTAAGAGATATTCTTACAATTGTATTGGAAATAATTGAATTAAATGAAATCAGAATTAATTTACTGAATGAATTAACACTAAAATTATTCACAGAGGTAACAAGGGTATTCAATCAACTGATGAGATGAAACAAAAGGTAGCCTTATTTATTATTATAAATTATCCTTTTATTTTTTTTTATTTTACTTTCATTTAAATATTTTCATTAAACTGAGCACTTTATTAAAATTTATTTCGGAATATCTCATTGTTTTCTGTTTTGATATAAATTTAAATTGAAAATTTTGAATCTGATACTTGAGAAAATATTTGTTACTTAAATGTTTTGTTTCTAAGATAAATAAAAAACTGTCCGTATTCCGGGAATCCAAACTCTTAACGATCCGATCACTAATGTAATTTTTTTTTA
Organism: Nephila pilipes; assembly: GCA_019974015.1. Taxonomy (NCBI): domain Eukaryota; kingdom Metazoa; phylum Arthropoda; class Arachnida; order Araneae; family Nephilidae; genus Nephila; species Nephila pilipes. The sequence continues at coordinate 84,603 of BMAW01105583.1, forward strand.
TACTTTTCAACATGTCAGGAAATTGTAATATCGATATGAATTACTTAGAACCATTTTGAGGTTGGAAGAGTCTAAACCAAATGATAAAGGGAGAAGAAGAATCGTCCGCAAAACGTTTCGATAAAAAAAAAGGCAGGAAATGACGAATAGGTATATTGTTTATAAAGTAAACTTTAAAATGCATTCGTATTCTGATCATATTAAAGATACGTTGAATATGTCTTATATAAGTTTAATTTTAAGCTTATCAAGTTTAATTTGTCTTTTACAAATTTAAATATGTTAAGTGCATGTTTATTTGTGATTACTTTACAGTAGACTGCAATACTTTTTTTTCTAACGCGATATGAATTTTTGATTTAATTTTTTTCAGAAGTTCATTTTTTTTGTCTTTATCCTTATATATTACCTAGAAAGTATTCTGCATGACATTATAATAAAATATTTTATTTCATGAATAGTTTAAGTACGAGTGTAGACAGAGATACGCATATACTATTTTTAATAATCTGAAAATAGCAATAATACTCTTCACATTGCTACAATTCAATATTTGTTGAAACATTGTTTCTGTGACATGAACAAATACAGCACTTGTAATATTTATCCCACATTTCCAATAATGTACTGCTCACCCGCTTACTAGTTTACACCACGAATAAATCTTTAAAGAATTGGTCTATATTTCCAAAGGCGGACTCTGACAGCTACTGACAATGACAGACTTTTTTCCGACAGATTTCCTCAGGATTTGTATCTCTCCTTTTTTTAAAGTTGTTTCGGCCAGGAGTGATGTTACATGGAACATTAGAGAAAGTTTAGCTGTTCAGTCCTTCATCGATGCTATCAGAGAAGAATATACACAACATTAAACGAGATTGGAGGATGCAAAGGATTTAAAATGAGCTCTGGCATATAGTAGTATTATAAGACTGAGAAAACAGTTTCAAAGACATTCAAATACGTAAGATCAGAGGAAATAGAGAATGATATCGGTAAAGAAATGATAGATAGATTTGAATATCTATACAATGAGTTGAAAATGCCCCAGCTTTCATGCAATTGGGAAGAAAAACTCTTCTGGACGAAATCCAAACGAAACTTGCTGAAAGTGAAAAAAAAAAAAAAAAACGGGAACACGTAAGGAGAGAGTGATTGAAGACTACCTCAAGAAAATTAGCTTATTGTTGTCTTGTGGGGAGAAAATTAGCTTATTGTTGTCTTGTGTGTTATTGTTGTCTTGTGGGGAGAAAATTAGCTTATTGTTGTCTTGTCTCTTTTCTGAATAAAGCCCCAGAAGAAGGACTGAAAGTTCAAACACTTAGCGGAGGGGGAGAGGAACTCAATATGAAAGGATCAACTTGTAGTATCCCATGTTTGATGTTGATGGACACATGATCTAATGTAGCTCTTTTAAGGGTTGGTTCAGAAATTGAAAGAACAACTTACTGATATGGTTCCTAACATTTATTTAATAACCACTACTGGTGAAAAAGCAGAGGTGCTAGGGAAAATGAATGCATTAATAAAATGTGAACACAGAAAATTGGAAGTGAGACCGTCTCAACGCTTACTTCAGCAAGTGCTTAAGTAAGCCAAAAAGAAATTATTGTGTAACTCATAAGGAGTTACTAGTTATTATTATAGATATAGAGCATTTCCATCACAATCATATGAAATGTTTTCACCAGATTGATTATGTTTCCTTAAGATGACTTTTGAATTTTAAGAAACTTGAAGGCCAGATATCTTGCTGGATCCAGACTTCAGGTCTATGATTTTGAAAATTAAGTACCTCAAATGATCTCTCGTGGAAATGCGGATATCCTTTCTCGAATACCCTGCTAATCGGTGAGTTCCATGCCAGGCAACTGATTACAGCTGTATGTAATGAAACCGCCTTTGAAGAAGGAGACAATGTTACGAAATTGCGATGACATCTTATAAAGAAAATGAGATAGTTACAGAGATTTTGTCACATACCAAGGAAAGCTCAAGCAATTACCTTCCCCACCCCAATTTTGTTGACGGATTTGTCAACTATTTGGGTGACTTGGAGAAGAAAAAAAAAGTTTTTGGAGTCAAAATGAAGGTTTTCGAAAATCCAGGAATTCTGTGGATATTTCGATTAAGAGGAGGAAGTTCTGTTTCTCCTGAGCTTTCCCTATGACTTCACGCCTGGCAGGAACAGTTGTTAATGAGATACAAAGCTTGAGGTAATTTGACGGGAAATGGCCTGAAGTGGCTTTGTAACTTCAGGGACTGCCGGAAACTGTTGCAGTCGGCTTTTGAAAGTGTGGAGTACTTACTTTGAAGATTTATCCGAGGATTGATCTAGTAAGCTGGTTAGTTAAACACTATTGAAAGTGATATAACTGTTATTTACAATACTGTTTTATACCTGTTAGTGTTGTTGAACTGTACAAATACTGTTTTGTTCCTGTTGTGTCACTAATCTGTACAGGTTTTGCTACATGTACTTCGTCCTTTCTTGAATATTGTGAATAAAACGTCATTTGCTGTTATACTCTTTCTTGGACTGTTTTCACCGTAACACCCATGAGACCAAAAGTTTGTAAAAGTACTATAAATATTAATTAAATAAAGAAAGACATTTGATAATTTAACTCTAGATTTATCATAAGTTGACATATACCTATTTCTACTAAAGGAGTCAAAAAAACCCTTTCTGGAAATTAGAAAAATATAATAGTTAGAAAAAATATAAATTACCTATCTATTATAAAGTTAAAGTAGAAAAGTATAACCTCAATAAAACTATATCAGTTGTAGTAGTAATTAGTTTATTATTATTCTTTTTATTTCTGATATTTTAACGTAAAGCATTTTTTACAAATTGCAATATTTTTCTCCGTACATAATCCACAAACGTATTTTTTGCAACTGCCATAGGTAACTTCAATTTCAATTCAATTCGCTATTCAATTCAATATTCAATTTCGCCTTCTTGCTTTTTATATACACACATTTTACTAACACACACTTATTTCTATATCTATATTTATATTTTATATCTATGTGTGTCTCCATCAAGCTTTTACGTTTATAATTATAAATATATGTACTCTCAACAATATTTATTCGAATGGTCAAAATTACCCCTTCGGTAAAAATAGGTATACTATATACGTTCCTCCAAAACTAAAAAAATTAAAGATAAGATTTATGATTTTCTGTATTATAAATATATGTCAAAATTAATTAAAATATTCTCATAAAATAATATGATAATAATTTTGTTGAAAAAAATTAACGAAAAGTTTTCTCAGAGGGAACAAAATGAACCCTTGGTAAACCTAGTGTTAAAAGAACAAAGAAATTTCTTTCTCGGTACTTATAAATAATTTCAATATTAAATATTTGAATTAATTTAAATATTGATCGGATATAATTAAAATATAAGACAATAGTCAAAAACTGAACATATGTCAAAATTTGCACCATCTTCCTCTGAAATGCAACTGAAATAAAAATTTAAAAAGAGAGATTAAAATTTTTGAATAAACTCTACGTCTTGAACTCTTACAATAACAAAATAATAACTACTTATTGTGTTAACAGCAGCTTTGGCAAAAATTAATATGCCTTGTTGAAATTTATTTTGCCATATTATTGAAGCATTGATTATTAAATGTTTTCAACATTATACATAAAATTTTAATTATGAAAAATTATTGAATGTATGGAATAATTCCCCAAATTTAACAATTGCTTTCTGAAAGCATCAATTCATTTGAAAAAAAGGTAAGCGTCTTAGAAAAATTTGCAAACCATAAATAAGGTGGAAAGAACAAAAAATAATAGAATAAAAATAAATTAAACTAAAAACAAATAGTAGATAAATAATAAATAAATTTAAATAATTTTTGTAACAGTATTTTTTATTTATTAAACTATGATATTTTAATAAAATTAAAAATATTATATTTTTCATCTTCAAATAATCATAGTTTTTTTCTTAATCTGATCACTTAAGAAACGCTCTGCAATTCCTCTGATATCAGATTATCTATATTGGCATGCTTAAAAGAGTGCATTTCGCCAAAGTCGTTTTAATGTACAAATGTCAAGTATTTTTTGGACTTCAATGAAAATGCATGACATGGAACATATTTGGTTCTTTTGAAAATTAAATGCTATGCAAAGATTTGTATATTGTAAAGAAAACATCATTAAAAAAGTACAAAATTATAACAAAAGTCCTTTATCATTAAAATTACTTTTCTCGAATTCGGATAAAACAAAAACAATTAAAGAATAAATTGCTTAAGGTTTGGTTTGAAGCCATGAAAAAAATAAGAGTATCACAGCTGGCTTAAAATTATGAGTATTTTTACCGTAATTTTAATTGTCTTCAAATTCTGATTATGTATTAATTAAAATATTGCATCAACTAAAAAGGAAAAATGCTGAAAATCTATATAAAGTTTACTTCACGTCTATGCGAATATCTTTTAAGAGAAACTTATCAATGTTATAATATGTTTCCGAAAATAAAATTGATTACCTGAGACAGATGATATGATGGTTGATATAATGGGTAGGGGGGGTGCATGCATGTATGTATTGAATTATAAAACCAGAATAGGGTCTTTTCTTCTCAAAAACAATTGGGATTGTATTAAATGTTGAATAGTAAATTTAAGCACTCTCTATTACAAAAATATTTTTAATGTCTGTATCAACAATTGCGATCACTTTTCATTTCTCAGTTTCATCTAAGTACAGTAATTGATAGAAGTGAACATAACTCGATAATTACGAATGTAATGAAACAGAAATTGAATTTAAAAACGGAATGCTCTCTCCATTTACGATCCATTTTGAGTTCATATTTACTAATTCAATGACATATAAATAGGACTATTATTTTAAAAGATACATTTTGATGATAAATTTAATTAATTTTACATGGTTTTAAAGAAAGTAGTTTTTACTTTGTTGAATTATCTCCTTGACTATGAATTTGGTTTTACTTCGTTGAATTGAATTGGCGTTTTAATTTCGTTTGAGACAACTTTTCCATGAGGAAATCACTTTCTTCAGATGAATTCCAGTTAAATGCTCTAGGTTACCTGAATGATCTGCTTTATCCTAAGAGGAATACTATCATTGGCAAACAAGTTTTTGACTTTAGAGTTCTCTTCTTATTCCATTGCTCTCTTGGTTTTCATGTTTTTAAAAAAATTCATTAGTTTTATTATCGTTAAGCAGACATTTGTTAGGTATAAGTATGTTTAACATAACATACAAAAATTCTGTTATTACATCTGAAAATGATGTGTTTAAGTCGCATATATTTATATTGAGTACTAAAATGTAATTTCTATTTTATAAGAAAGAAAGTAAGAAAAAAATATATAAATAACCCTAAAGTAAATCAGTGGACCTAAATTTTTGATATTTCACCCTTTTTTCCCTTTGAAGATTAATAGGTAATTATGAACACTTTATCAATATTCATAAAAACGTGGTGTAGTTTAACAAATAAAAATAAACTTAAGTTTATGTGTGGACAGTAATGTGCCATCTTTTTTGTATTTTTGTTGATCAAGGATTTTTTGGTCGAGATATCTATCAATAATGACCCTAGATTTTCCCACCTATTTTTTTCGAAAATGGTCACCTCTCTCTCACACACTCATTAAAGTATTTTTCAACGATAACCGATTATTATTACTAACATACAGTGGTAGACAAATACTAGGAATAATATTTTCATTTAATTATATAACTGTAAGGACATAATAGTTCAAAATAAGGAAATTCGAATCATGTTTAAATGGTGATTCGTGAGAGGAAGAGCAAGTAATACTTATGTTTATGTAGAGAGTATTTTTGATATTTGCTGCAAGGCATATTTCTTGGAAAATAATACGATATTTAATATAATAATTAAGACAATTTTAAATATAAATAAAAGAAAGTATAGCGTGGAACTTATTATTGTTAATCTAGAACACTGCATGAGAAACCTATGTTATTTATTGAAATACCTTAAGAGATTACAGAATATTACGTAAGACTTTGAAAAAGAAAGGAAGAAATTTGCTTTGCTATAATTTCATTTTAACATGAGCAAAGGTATTTTTTTTTCCGATAAGTTCTCGAAAAAGAAGATTTCTTTAAAAAGAGTGCTTAAGTTGCGTAAAGTAAGAGTACTTTCGAGCCCCAGGCTCCACAAAAGAAATTGCTATCAAGAAAATGAAATACCTTTTTCAAATCCCTAATGCGCTTTTATTTTCACAAGCAAGATATTCTAATTTACGAAAACGTTGCTAATGTTAACAACATAAAGAAAAAAAACAGACGATTCTGGCGTAAAAATCAACTATTAAATTAAATGTTAAAATAAGAGTAAACGATAAATTATTAAAGTAGACAATACTATTCTGTTCGGATGTTAAAATAAAAGCAGATGATAAGATATTAAATTAAATACAGGGTGGTTATAATTAAAATGACCCTATTCAGACACCTCTAGAACCCATTCTGCCTTTTGAATTTTCATGAAACTTGGTATATACGTTATATGTACTATGGAAAAACGATTTCTGTGCAATTAAAACAAATGACATTTTGACCACCAGGAAGAATTGTGGCACCTAAAGAAGAACAAAAAATTGGTCAAAATCATTAAAGTTTATTCAGTTATAGAATGCCCTCAACTTGTGCTTCATTGATATAAATTACTTGTTGAAAACCCATTATAGCGTGTTAAATGGTAGCGTAAAGAAACTCTCAAGGTATTCCAGAAACATGGCATATATATAATGATGGCTTTCAACAAAAATAAAATCCTAATTCCTCCTCCATAAACTTGATCTTTTAGGAATCCCCCCAACCAGAAATCACATGGATTTAAATCCAGTAACCGAGGAGGCCAGGCATCTGGAAAAACTTTGAATATTACGCGATTCTCGCCAAAGTTAGCTCGAAGCAGCTCTTTGACTTAGAGCCTAATGTGAGGAGTAGCTCCATCTGGCAAGAAGACAGTGGTATGCAAACATTGCTGTTCCTGTAAAGCAGGAATGACCTGCTATCGAAGGAGTTTAATGTACCATGCACTCGTGACAGAGTACGTTTTAGGACCTTGAGGAATGAGAATTTCAAAGAAAAATAGTGCCAGGATTAAATCATCAGTAAATCCACACCATGCGTTCACGTAATCAGAATGCAGTGGTTGTTGGTGCAGGACATTAGGTGAAGTACCCCATATAAGGCAATTTTCATTATTCCCAGCCCCATCTAAAGAAAAAAGCGATCATCTGTCCTTAGAATTTTCCAAGGCCACGCGTCATCAACTTTCAGTCTCGCCAAAAATTGGCAAGCAAAATCAGAGCGTGTTTGGTGGTCTTGAGGTAGCAGCATTTGCATTACGTGGATCTTATAAAGATACAATTTTAAAATGGATCGTCAGAATTTTTCATTCTGTTGACCACGTAATCACCAACTCTCGCGACAGCAATCGAGCACTTGCTAAAAAATAGCTGGAATTAGAGCCTCTTTCAACCACAGCAGTAGCAACTTCGTCAGTTTTATTCGCAACTGGTTTCCGCCCTCTTCCTGGCAGTACACCCAAGTCTCCGTTCCCTTCAAATTTCAAAATCATCTTCTTCAAACCATCCTTAGGCATGGGCCTTTTCGCAATCTCTTTAAACGACGATATTTACGCAGTGCAGCTAAGCTATTGTTGTCATTCTGACAAAACAATTTTACCAGTAAAGCTTGATCTTTCTCCTATAAGGGCATGATTAACGATGACAAAGACACGCAGAATTATTTTTTTGACTCTGATTGCAAGTCTCTTTATATGTTTGACTAATCTGCATAAGAAATTTTTACCAAACTCCACCTAGTGGACAGTATTTAAACTAACTATTTTTATTGAAGAAATCTTTTTCCCGTGACCAATATAAAGTACATACCAATTTTCATTAAATTCCGATAGGCAGAACGGGTTCTACTGGGATCTAAATAGTGCCCCTTCAATTATAACACTACCCTGTGTACCTTAAAAATGTAAATAAATCTTAAACAAATTAAATGTAATTATTAGAATCATAATGAATTATAATGACAATCTTTTGAACTTAACACCCTGTATCCTTTATTTTATGCCGATGCTTTTTATTGACGCTACTTTCTCAAAACAACGTGTTAGAACATATTAAAAGTAAGAGATGTGTGTGCATTCTAGTAACATTTATGATATATCGATTACTTAAAATCAGTGATTTTAATGCTAATTTCTTCCATAATAACAGCACGCATTACTTAGCACTCGTTTCTACTGAGGTAAGAGCAATTATATTTTCAAAAGACTTTTTACAATATCAACTTTTCTTTCTCTTTGTATTTTAATGAATGCTTTTAAATTGTGTCATATTAAAACCTTAAATGTAAGAGTGAGAGATGTGAAATTCATGAAAATCAAAAAAAGTAGCTGAAAATAGTATTATAATGGTCTAAAACTAAAGTAAATCTCATTGATAAATACGGTTTTAAAATTTAATTTAAATTTGAAGCTCAAAAAAAATGTCTTCCACTTAAGTATAATATCATTAAATGCAAATGAAAAGTTTTACTTTTCCTTATAAAAGTAAAAACTCTTATAAAAAATTATATCGACAGGATTTCCCTTATTATGCAAAAAACTCAAAAAAATTAATATTACACAGGACTGTACTGGATGAGTGATTATTACTCCTGTATTATTTTGCAAAATTATTTTGTATCAACAATTAAAATTTCATTAATCTTGACAAAATTCTGTACTGCATGACAAATGTAGCTAAATGCTACATGCATATGTCAAAATATTTAAAACATTTAATATCAATATATTGTTGATTAAGACAAGCACATGAAATCAAAAGAACAATTAAAAATTTAGTTTAAAAAATAGGTAACATGCGATAATAATTCCAGCATGTTTTTAAAGGTATAATTAAAATATTCATTAATGGCAGGGATTAAAGATTTTCAGAAATACTGGCACAATAAACGGAACTATTTTTATAAAATATTGAATAAACCCACAATGCAGTTTTACTGTGGATATAAGAAAATTTGTTCACACTAATATTATAGATACAATCACTCGTGAGTCAAAGTTTTTGTCTCAGTGGATGCGTCCAGAAGTCAAATAAGTTCTTGTGGTCCTATGGTTATCTTTTTGAAAATCTAAAATTTGTTAGGGGGAATTAGATGAACAAACGTGCTTGTTTACTATCATTTAAATAGAAAAGTAATTAGTTCAATGTAATCCACTTCCTCCTAGAAAAGTGTGTAAATCATTATATATAGCGAGAAATAATTACTTTTCCTGAAGCATTTTAATTCTTCGAACGAACGATGATTATTTATGTTTCAGATATTGCCATTTCCAAAGAGATTGGAATCCCATTTCTTCGAAATCCGTCATGGGAGTTCGTCCCTTCCCAATTTTGATTAGCCGTGGTATTCAATGATATTTAAAGAGAAAGTAGAAGAATTTCGGTCTATAATTAGAGAATGTGGAAGAATATGACAGAGAAATGGGAGAACAGGGAATTGTGAGAATGATCAGCCTCACAAGTTCCAGTACACATAAGAATTCCAAGAAAACTCAACTAATATTCATTTCCATGAAGAAAAATATTATTTATTGATTGATATAGTGGCCGCGGTAAACTAGAGCTCAAGTCACGAACAGAGGTCATCGAATCGAGGTTCGAGTCATGATGCCCCTTTAAGAACCACCATGTTTCGGGACTGATGCACATTATATATGTCAAGTCTCCAAGTCCTCGAGTAGCGAGGCGTGGAAGTTTGTGAAAGGAGGTTCCAGCTCAAGTGCTGTCCTCGACACTAGACCGAGGTTATCATTACAAGGTAAGTCACCAATAGTCTTTAAGTTGCTTCCAAGTTGGAAGCTAATAAAAAATCAATCTTTACTCGTGCATAAAAAGAGATGTAAATGCAGATACATCAAATTTAGAGCGTTCAAAATAGAATTTGTAATATCATAATCTCAATAACATTTAGTAATAAATCAAATATTTTCCAAAATCCCTTTTGAAATCAAAAATATATTTTCTTCCAAATTATTATCGTTGTATACATATTGTACTCAATTATTGTACTTTATTGTTGACGCAATGTACTTTTTCTTTTTAAGGTGCAATTTAGTTCGAAAAATAATATATGCTTTTTGTTGCATAGGGTGTTTCGAAACTCATGAATAAAAATTTAAGAGGTGATAGAAAGAATCTAAACAAGACATTTTCACCTAACAATGCGTAGGCGGAGGGCATGGCGATGTACAGCAATCAGAGAAAGGCCCTGGTTCCTGAAATCCACGGTAGAAATGACGATGCTTAAGAAAACTCCCGATTTATGTTTTCCATTACAGCGCCATCTAGCAGTTCATCGCTTGCTCTCCGCCAATGAATTACATGGTGAAAATTGCTTGTTTGGATGTTTCCCATCATCCCTTAAATTTTTACCCATGAGTTTCGAAATACCTAAAATAATAAGAACATAGTATGCGAATTTTATTTATACGTTTTGGTTATGGAATAATTAATTCACATACAATATTTTGACCGATTGAGGAATAACATTTTTAATGATAAAAATTTCAAAGAAATTATGTAAGTACTTGAAATATGTTTCGAATAAAACACGTTTTATACATTCTATGCAAAAATTACTATTTCCGCGAAGTGTAATATACAACTTTTTAGAAGATGCTTAGTAATAAGAACCCTTATCAGAAAAGTCTTGTTTCAAAACTTTGATTCAGAAAGGGAGAATTTTGTACTATATACTTATTTATATAGATAATTCTGAGAATCAAATTGAAATATTGATTTATAGTTGTTCTCTAATGCCACTCTTTCCTAAACTTACAAATATTTGCGTATATTTTCTCTATTAGTTTTCATCGTCAGGGAATATTTAGTCCAACTTCCCAGACCAAATTTTAGAGCTCCTTTTCGAAATAATATTCATTAAAAACAATAATTTTGAAACATACTTCATTTTAAAGCAACAAATAATTCTTACAGTTTAAAAATGAAGGCTTCAAATACAAAATGGATATAAATATACGTAAATAAAATAAAAATTATTATGAGGTTCATTCTTCGTATAAAACCATGTTTTATAAAAAATACCATAGAATTGTATTGCTAACTTATATGTCAATCAAAGTGGATAAAAATTTATCATGACTATACAAACAGACAAATCAATGAAATATAGATATTTTTATTATTTTCTTATTCAAATAAAATACACTCAAGACAGTAATTAATCCTGTAAATGTTATGCTTATTTTTTTTCAGAATACTTTATTTTAAAAAAAAATTCTATAATAAGAAGGCGTCTGTTTGAATATATATTATCTTTAAACATTTATTCAAATACACCGAAAAGAAAAATAATAGAACAGATAAGCAAACTTCATTCATTCAATAATCTGTCGTCCAAATAGAAGAGAATTGATATAAATCGGAACTTTATTATTTGCGTTGTACTTTTCGAAATATCTTCTGAAACCGCTTTGTTTTCATATCATTTTAGAAAGTGTAGTACATTGAAAATGCCTGAATATGTTTAGTTAAGGGTTAGTTCCTTATCTTTCATGATTTCTTTATTGAATTTGTTATTGCTATACGAGTGCGAAACATTCAGATTGGTGATTGAACCAGTAAATAAAACCCAATAATCGAATTAGTAAACTAGAATGTGAAGTAAAATAAATAATAATGATAAGTACAAACCATATCTGAAGTGAAGAGGGTTTTGAAAATTTCTGCAGCATCAGTTTCAAGTAAAAATAAAGATATTCAAGTAATATTAGTTAGATCTTATCTGTTTTTCTTTCATTTTGAATAAATATCACTTATTAAAATCTCCGGTATAATCAAACGACGAAAGCTCTTCAAGAGGAAAATATTTAAGGAAATTATAAAGCAGAATGTTTGTTTTAGGAGACACTAACGACAGAATAGTTAATAACGTAATTAAAAGTTAATCGGTGTAAATGTAAAG
>BMAW01105602.1:0-10178 GCA_019974015.1 Nephila pilipes
GATTCAAATTAATAAAGGACTAAGAATTCCTTTCAAATAGCCTAATTAAATCTCCTACCTAAGTCGAATATTATTCTGGATTTTAATATTAAGACAGTGATACATTATCCAAACACAAACTTTTTCAATATCAAGTGTTTTTGATTTTAAATGAATATTTGAATTTTAACGAATGCCATTAGATGTTATTGTTGAAATATATGTGATTCACAGAAAGATTACAGATTATGTGTAATGCAAAAAAACTGTTTAATAAATTCAAATTTAATGATATTTTCCCAGAAATATAATATTTGGTATTCAGAGGGATGTGGATAAATCAGAGATGTATTAATACGTTTTACAAAAGAAATCGCAGTTCTTTTACTGCAGAAATGGAGCATGTGATATTCGAAAATATTTCTATTTCTATTTTTTTTTTCTTTTTTTTTTCTTTCAAAGAACTATGTTTTCTCATACCTTCCCAGTGGTATACTAACTGTGATTCAAATACGAATTTGGAGAAGGTAGGATTCATATTTTCGGAATTCTTGATTCAACATTTCTTTGCAATTTGTGGTCTCTTTTCTAATGTTTCACGTATTTCTACTTAAAGAACGTTTTTATTTTCTGTTGACTCTTAATATTCTTTTTTATATTTAAGAGTATTTGATTACAAGTTTACTTTATTCTAGCGTTCTTTTGGATTGTTATCGAATGAACTGTTATTTCCCAAATTGAATTTTATGCATGTATTTGGGCAAATTTTATAACCTCAAATGAAAATGCTTTTTCCATTTTTTCAAATAGTTATCTCTTAAATGTGGATAGTTATAATTTTCTCTTTTGTCATTGAATTTTCAAATAATAGTTTTGTTTCAAATCTGAGTTTTTTTTAAAAACTATTGTTCTTGCATATCAAAATATATTCCAAGGATTCGTTTATTTAGAAAATAATTACATAAACCCATTGTGGCTCATATTCAATTAAAGTTAAATGATAGTAGTGATAATTCTCTTTCGAAATTTCTCACTGCTTCAAGATAACATTGGGATTTCTTTCCTAAAGAGACTATTTTATAAACATGTACTCTACACATTTAGGACTATTTATTAAAAGAAAAATTGTAATTTCGAAAGTAAACTTTCCAAATTCAATTTCGAAAACAGGAATTCCAGACGTTCTCAAAGTGCATTAATGATAAAAAAAAAAAAAGAAAGATTTCCTGTTGCAAGTAAGCGACTGTTCATTTCTCTTCCACTGATAGAATTTTTTTCGTACATGTGGAACATGAACTTCCGCTGATTTCCTCAGTTTGCAAGTTTTCGTTGCTACAACCATCCTATTACATGCACTCTCATAATTTTATACAAAACTATTAGAATTAATATATTGAAACGTATAAATATTCAATACAACTAATCTCTACATTTATCATTGGCCCAATATTAATAACACTCAATCCAACTAGAAAATCAACAACTTCTTCCTGCTGTATGGTGTGATGCGTAAAACGCTTTAATATACGAAATTTTAAATCTTTTCAAGTATTTCTACGAATTTATATTTCATTAAAATAAATATTTTGTTTACACTCCTAGATGTTATAAACGCCTTTTTCTTATTTTCTTTTAGAATGTGATTGTGGAGCAAATGGAAAGTGCTACTTTGATAAGGAAGCTCAACAAAACTGCGAATGCGACTCTGGATTTACTATAACCGAAGAGGATGGAAAGAAATATTGCCGAGGTAAGATTCAATATGGATCAAAACACTTTTTCTCCAAATTTATACGGCTAAGGCGAGATTACTTCACTCGAGCCATTCAACGTCGATGTGGCAATGATAGCTCAAATTTAATAAAGGTCTGAAAATTGCTTTCATATAGCCCGATGAATTCTTTAATCTGATTTGAATATTATTCATTTAAGTAATTCGAAGAGCCTTTGATTTGCGATGAAGATGGGGAGGGGGGAATTTATATGATTTGACCGAATATCCTTTCTTAAAAATATCGAAATGTATTTGATTAAGCAAAAGAATAAATTTGAATTTTATTTGACGATAATCTTTACTGAAACGAAGTGAAATAATGTGTTGACAAAAATATATTTTGATATTCTTGGAAAATATAAAAAATCAGTAATGTTATAGTGCTTTTTGGAGAATAATTCCTTTTTTTTTTTTACTGTTAAAAGAGAAAGGAATTCAACATCAAAATATTTCTAATTCTTAACTTATTTTCTCGAGAACAATTCTGTCATACTTTTTAACGTAGAAATAATTTTAACTTATGTAGACACACTTTCCTTGTAGTTGAAATAATTCTAAAATTCTTTTTGGTGCCACTTAATATGATTTTTTTTATATTCAAGATTTCTTTTCTTTAAATGTGCTCAAACAGTCTTGCTTTGGGTTCGGTTTCTTTTTTAAGGAATTTTTATAGAAAAATTGACGAATTCTATACAAGGTAGTTAGGCAAATTTCGCAACTTCAATTGTTAAGAGTTGTACACAATGCTTTTGTTCTCACTTCTGTTTATCTCTGTGAAAATGGACAGTGGTATTTTCCTCTTATATCATTAAATTTCAAATTGTAGTTCGGCTTTGAGTTTGATTTTTTTTAATATACGTTCATGCATTTCAATGTGAATTCCGAGGATTCACTTGTTTAGGTAAACATTTACTTGAATTTGTATGTTATATGTAATTTGAAGTAAATGATAGAAGGGATCAAGCAGTTTTAAAATGACTGAATGCTGCAATATTCGTTAAGAATTTCTTTTCTAACGAGATTTCTTTAATCTTATGTGATTATTAAATGAAGAGGAAACCTCTGTAGCTTCTTAAAAATACAAAACCTTCAGAATACTAATTCAAATTCTAGATAGTCAGACAACCACAAAGTGCATTTATAAAACTGATTTCCACTCGTGAATAAGCGATGCCTCCCCTCTCTAGCACTGATTCCAATGTGTTTGCCTTATCATACGGTAGGCTTTGCTGATTGCCTGAATATGAATTTTGCCGCTACTAGAACTATCGAATCCAAAGGACTTGTCTAAAACTGCTAATAAATTCAAGATTCAATAATTTCAATTCAATATTTATTACATTTAATCCCTCAAATATTTCTTGGCACTTTATTGAAAGCATGGAATTTAACTTTAAAATCAATAACTTGTTTCCGTTGTAAACAAAACTTATGTATGTATTAAAGTTACGTTAAATGGTTTCGAAACTAGGGGACGAACATTAGATACTCCTCTTGTAAACACTTGCAGCAAATCAATTGATTCTTTTTTTTCAGATTCCTCTCACAAATTCTCCTGCAACTCGACACACCAAGTTGATTTTATATCTTCAAGGAATTCGCTGTATTTCTTTGCAAATAATAAATTAATACAAATGTAATAGTTACATGGTTTGTTGGTTAAAGAGGTGTTACTCTACGAAAGTTTAAATCTTTTAAAATATTACTGTAATTTTTTTAAAGGAATATTTTACATTCCTAAACATTTTGAGCACGCTTCAACTTTTTGTTTTCTTTTAGAATGTGATTGTGGAGAAAATGGAAAGTGTTACACTGATACTGAGGGGAAGCCAAACTGCGATTGCAACCCTGGATTTCTAGTTATTGAAAAGGACGGAGCTCAGTATTGCAGTGGTAAGATTCCATATAAATCTAAAAACCATTTTTAGTTTGTTATTTGGCTGAATCGAAAGTTTTTTTTTTCTGGAGTTACTCAATGCTGCTTGAACGAAGATAGATTCAAATTAATAAAGGACTAAGAATTCCTTTCAAATAGCCTAATTAAATCTCCTACCTAAGTCGAATATTATTCTGGATTTTAATATTAAATTGATACATTATCAACACAAACTTTTTCAATATCAAGTGTTTTTGATTTTAAATGAATATTTGAATTTTAACGAATGCCATTAGATGTTATTGTTTGAAATATATGTGATCTCACAGAAAGATTACAGATTATGTTAATGCAAAAAACTGTTTAATAAATTCCAAATTTAATGATATTTTCCCAAAATATAATTTGGTATTCAGAGGATAAATCAGAGATAATATTAATACGTTTTAAAAATCGCAGTTCTTTTACTGCAGAAATGGAGCATGTGATATTCGAAAATATTTCTATTCTATTTTTTTTTCTTTTTCTCAAAGAACTATGTTTTCTATACCTTCCAGTAGTATACTAACTGTGATTCAAATCGAATTGAGAAGTAGGATTCATATTTTCGGAATTTTGATTAACATTTCTTTGTGGTCTCTTTTCTAATGTTTCAATATTTCTACTAAAGAAGTTTTATTTTCTGTTGATCTCTTAATATTCTTTTATATTTAGTATATTTGATTACAAGTTACTTTATTCTGGTTCTTTTGGATTGTTATCAGATGAACTTTATTTCAAATTGAATTTTATCATGTATTTGAGGATATATAACTCAAATGAAAATGCTTTTCCGATTTTCAAATAGTATCTCTTAAATGTGGATAGTATAATTTTCTCTCTTTGTCATTGAATTTTCAAATAATAGTTTTGTTTCAAATCTGAGTTTTTTTAAACTCATTGTTCTGCATATCAAAATATATTCAAGGATTCGTTTATTTAGAAAATAATTATATAACCCATTGTGGCTATATTCAAATTAAAGTTAATGATAGTAGTGATAATTCTCTTCGAATTTCTCACTGCTTCAAGATAACATTGGGATTTCTTTCTAAAGGACTATTTTATAAACATGTACTCTACACATTTAGGACTATTTATTTAAAGAAAAATTGATAATTTCGAAAAGTAAACTTTCCAAATCAATTTCGAAACAGGAATTCAGAACGTCTCAAAGTGCATGAATGATAAAAAAAAAAAAAAAAAGATTTCCTGTTGCAAGTAAGCGTTGTTCATTCTCTCCACTGATAGAATTTTTTTCGGCATGTGGAACATGAACCTCCGCTGATTTCCTCGTTTCCAAAGTTTTGTTGCTACAACCATCCTATGCCTCTCATAATTTTATACAAAACTATTAGAATTAATATATTGAAACGTATAAATATTCAATACAATAATCTCATTTATCATTGTTAATATTAATAACACTCAATCCAACTAGAAAATCAACAACCTTCCTGCTGTATGGTGTGATGCGTAAAACTTTAATACTGAAATTTTAAATCTTTCAAGTATTCTACCATTATATTTCATTAAAATAAATATTTTTCTATATCCTGATGCTTATAAACGCCTTTTTCTTATTTTCTTAGAATGGATTGTGAGACAAATGAAAGTACACTTTGATATATAGGCTAACAAAACTGAATGCGACTGGATTTATATAACAAAAGGAGGAGAAATATTGCCGAGGTAAGATTCAATATGGATCAAAACACTTTTCTCAAATTTATGGCTAGCAGAGATTTCTCTGAGCATTCAGCACGTCGATGTGGCAATGATAGCTCAAATTTAATAAAGGTCTGAAAATTGCTTTCATATGCCCGATGATTTCTTTAATCTGATTTGAATATTATTCATTTAATGTAGATAACATTGAAGAGCCTTGATGTTATGGATGAAGCATGGGGAGGTTTAGAAATAGTTTGACCGAATATCCTTTCTTAAAAATATCGAAATGTATTTGAATTAACAAAAGAATAAATTTGAATTTTATTTGACGATAGTCTTTACTGAAGAGCTTGTCAATCTTTACTGATATTGGGATGTAAGCAAACCCAGGGATCATATAAAGCCTTTAGAAGAAAAAAAAATCAATACTTTTGTATAAAATTAAAAGGAATGAATTTTGATAATTTCTTTTACGCTTCACTTATTTCAGATGAACCTGCATTTTCTTACAAATGTAGAGTTTTATCTTCCCTTAACAAGATATACTTTTTAAAAACAATAAAATTTAAAGAAACTTTCAGTCTTATCAGCACTGATACTGAATTCAGAAGAACATCTGAGCCTATGTCTACAAGAAAATAATAGTTCGGATTTCTTATCTTACAAATAAGTGGCACGATTATAGTCAAAGGGTAGCCACATTCTCTTTATCTTAGTGTTTATAGCAGAAGGGGTGGAGAGGATTTTTATTTCATTGCTCTGTCAAATGTATCACTTGAAAACATCAACATACATACGATTTTGAGTGAACTCAAAAGCTTAAAAGATTGGATTGCAATTTCTGGAATGGTAACGATTAGAAAATATATTCGGATGAAATCATTACTTTTATTTAATTTGCCTAACAACCTGCCTTTTCGGAGTCCATTTTGCACTCCATATGGAAGAAACAGGTTGATTAAGAATGGAAAAAACTGTTATTTTTTTCAGCAGTGTCCTGAAACTTTATTGGCATTTAGTGTGGTTATAGATGCGAGAGAATTGATAGTACTGATACCAGTATACTCTACAAAAAATAGCTCTATTATTAATTAGTCAAACAGCTTCTATATATTCAGTACGTCTCTTCCTAACAATGAAAAATATCACACCTATCACGGTTTCCTATCAAGCAATTCTTCACCAGATAATAATTTCGGAATTTGTATCTGAGGGGATTTCTCTGACCGATTGATTATTGCTGTTTCTAAGACACCGTAAAGATCTTCGGCATATAATTTAACATGAATGTCTCTTAAACACTAGCAATGAGCAGGGTTGAACGTACAACGATATACTTGCACATTGTACGACTCTCAGTAACTACTCATGAACTCCTAGTACAAATGTACTTTCGCAAATAATAAACCAGTGAAGGAGCCTTAAAATAGTGTGGATAAATTTTAAATACATTATTTGCAATCATTGTAATAAAATATATGTATAACAAGATAAACAAATGAACAGGAAATTGAAAAAAATGTACATATTATTCATAAATAATTATTTGACGACAGCGCAAACCTATTTCAACAGAATCATTAACAACCATAAATATTACATAAGCTTGCAAAAAAAGTGTACGCATTTTTCGAATGTGAAACGAACTGTGCAAACTCTCATAGTTACTCCATTTCCTTATGCATGTTATCCACTATCCAGGGACTACACATGGAGATAGCGTATGAGCCATGAATAATTTTGAATTCAACCCGTAACAGTGGAGGTGAAAATGTCTGATATAACAGGGGACGTATAGTCTCAGAGACCACTCTTTGTTATAATTTTTTTTTTAAAAAAATCGTTCATATAAAAACCCTGTTACTTTACTTGGATATTCTTCGAATTTTTATCGTTCCGAAAAAACAATTTTGTACAATTTCATTTGAAATAAAACTTTTCCGACAAACTTTTGACAGTGCCATAGATTTTTCGATGAAAATCATATATTGCAGTTATTTTATGTAATTATTGACAAAAACAAATAATTTATGTATTAATTCTATTCTATTTATTTATTTAATATGTAAAGCAACTTTCTACAATAAAAAATTCAATATCGCACCATACAGAAAATTTTTGACTAACAGTTTTTCAAGCATTTCCTAGAAGCAAAAAATTTAGTCCACGTCTTCTTTAACTCATTCATTGCATAACTTTTGCGTGCATACCAAACAAACAGAATTCGGACAAGATAAACATAAATATGCTGTCTTTCTTTTCTTGCTAGGAGACACGAACGATTTGTTTTCCTACATTTTAATTTTATTTTTCCTGTGTACTGCACCAATTCTGAGTTTCCTCTTCTTCTCATCAGTTCATCAATGCTGTAGTTATCTATCTCACCTTGAATAGGATATTAGATATTTTTCTCTTTCTTTAAATCTTTGAATTTGTAAAAGTTAATCCATAGAAATTAATTCTCATCCGGTTTTTTTTATTGGAATCGTATATTTTTCTGTAAGACTTTAGATAATAAGGTATCTTTATATCGTTAGCTGGATTTCGTTGTCACCCGAAGAAATTTCTGAATCTGTAAAATGAAAATATTCAGACAAAATCTTCTTCACAGTCATCTTCTCAATTAAAATCGCATTTAACTTCAACTAGAATCTTTTGCGGATATTCCGCGTTTCGCGGATCAGATAGGTTAATCAATATCCAGAGACCTAACTTCAGAGCCAAAATTTGCTAATTCAAATTATCAAATCGTCAAAAATTGTAACGCTGAAAGGGAGATGTGCTCTTAAAGAATGGAAGGGAATTTCAACCGGATGCACTATTCAAAACATTGTGATAATAGGGGATGAAGATCTAGGTCACAAAACAGGAAGAATCAATTCTAGTGGACTAAACATATAAAAGGGCTAGTTAGAGGAACATGATAAGTGGTCTGAAAGACCGCATTTTCTTGCGACGGGTTAAACTACATATTTCAATTTATTTTCTTCTTTCTCAATGTATGGTTGCGTTCAGGTGTCAGAGAAAAAAGCAAATAGGTAACTTACTAATACAATTGCAGAGCACGTTATGGAACTTTCCTCTCTACGTCATTGCTGCCTTAGTTAGCTGCTATGAACGCCATCTGATGATGAGCTCAGATTTATGGATAGATTTTACTCTAAAAATATTTAATATTTCTCTATTTTCCTGTTTTGAGAGAAAGATATTAAACTTATACACATAAACATTTTGTGCTATAAGTAATCACAGGATGAAAGGCTCCCTTCTCACATTCTGATTTCGAGAGCTTAACATTAATCACCCTTCCCTCTATGGAATTTCTAATACCGTCCTCAAATCTTTACTATGATATCTCCTTAAATACGAAAAGTCATCCAAAAGACGAAAAAATAATGTAGGTATTTGTGGAATGACAGTTTTTTATCATTTTTGAAAATATTTTATTATAATTTTTAATGACCGGAAAATCCACAAACGATTAATTGAATACCTTAAGACGCGAACGATTAAATAAATATCGCGAGAAAGGTTTCATCACATCAACGATGTTCTTCAAACCGAAAGTATGGGAAGAAGTATTTCCAGCTTGTTGTATATCAGCCGAAACTATTAGATTTTTTTTGAAGAGCCATCTAAGCGGTTTTGCCTCGATAAATGCGAAGTTAAAGTTATTTCTGGTAATTTATTGCTGGTGGTTGGGAGATGTGTAATCGGCGCTCTTCTGAAATTAGTAGCTTCTTATGCATTTTTGGATGGATAAGAATCATCGGGGGGACTAAGATCAGATAATTCTCCTTCTAGAAGAGAAATATCATTAAGATTCGAACGAATGGTATTGGCAGAGTTTGAAAAGTTAATAAAAAATTCTAAATGAAGTAAATTGCATATAGATATTAAATCTTAAAGCGAAACCTCTTCCATTACTTTTTGTTTAATTTCTACAAATTTAAATGTTACATCGAACCTTGAAAATCTACCCAATTCATTATCTATCTCCAAAGTATCAAAGATCAAACGAAGTTAAAGATTTATTTGACTCGTGCTACCATTTTTAATGATTTTGTAATTTTGTGATAATCATTGAGAATAGTCATCATTCAATAGTTTCAAAAATTTATCACACAATTATTCAAAAATTAATAACAGTAAGTCTTAGATATTCAAAACTGAAATATTCTGAATATGCATTCAATCATATATGCAACAAATCGCAAAATGTATGTTCAAGATTAGAAAACAAATTTAACCCTAAAAATTATTACTTCATAAATTTCTTCAAATAACTTGAAATAAAAATTTAAAATTCTCAATCAAAAATTATTTTCAATATACATATATGGCCAAGTAACTTTTCATCTAAAGAATTAGTTGTTCGAAGAAAGGAAAATATAAATTCAAATAAGCACAAAATTATTTTTTTATTTAAAATGTAAATTAAGCCTTTTTTTTTCAAGAAAAATAGGAGATACAAACAACCAATATCAATTTGACATCAAATAAGTAAAGTTGTCGTCTTCAATTAACTTTCGTTTCATCAAAAATACATATGAAAACAGAATTTTACATGAACTAAAAATTCTGAAATCAAATAATTTCGAAATACTTCATCTCAATTTTCTTGTAGTTATATCTTCAACGAATGAAATTTTCAGTAAACATCAACGTTTCTTTTGGGCTACCAACGTTTACTTTGAGATATTTAATGATATTTAAGTTGCACTCAGTTTATGTAGATGTAACACATGGATCAATACGTCCCGAGACTAACATTGAAAACAACATTTTTTTTGCAAATTTTTTTTTTATTCATCAACATAACACCTTTTGTTAATCACC
>BMAW01105603.1:0-11781 GCA_019974015.1 Nephila pilipes
GTGGTAAGCATTGTAATACATAGATTGAATACTGGTTGGTTCAGCTATAGGGGAGGAAAAATATACTCAAAACTTACGCTAACAACAATAAGAACATATAAAATTTATTAAAATAATAATCATCACCATGTGAAAAAATGATAGTTTTCTTCAATCATTCAAAGGTGAATTAAAAATTAATAAAACTTTTTTTTGTTTTTTTTTTTTGTTTATTGATTTAAAACTGTGTTTAAAAGAAGTTTCTAAACAAGAAAATGCACAATGAAACTAAAATTATGAATTTTTTAATATTTTCTTTCCTTATAAGCATTTATTTCCTTGAAATAATAAAATATTGGATTTTAGAAACGTTTATTTATAAATGTTGAATTGTCGCATTGCAGGTTTTTTTCTTCCGAGAATTTATTCAATTTAAAGTTATATAAAACAATGTCTAGATATACTTAAATATAGTAAACATTTTAATAGAAGCAAAATGAAGGAGACAAAAATAAAAAAAAAAGAAACTTCAAGATTTATGATAATATTTTTTATTCTCTATTATTTTATGCTAATTCATATTTGGTGTTCAGTTGTGAAGCCAGGTGGCGTTATCAGTTACTTCACCAAAAATATGCATGTAAGTTAGGAGAGTTGTGAGAAGGAAAAAAAAAATTAGACGGACTAAAAAAAATGTTTTTGTAATCGGTCAAATACTTCTAATAATTGAAGCTAATGTGCAATAAAACTCTGTGCTATGATTGTTATATTGAGCAATTTCGTTTTGTGTAACAAATAAATTATTCAATTAGAACTATTATTATGTTAAAGACAATGGAACATGCGGTTTTTAATTATTAGATCAAGAAAATGTTAAATTTAAGACCTAAAAATTGATTATTTCTCAAATGACTAACAATTTTTTGGTATGTTTGATTAATTTGTTGAAGACTGAGTTTGGAGTTTGTCAGAAGTTTAAGTTCGAGTTTAAGTCTTGCATCAAAATGAATTTTTTCATTAATTTTTCTTCCAATACTTACGAGACTCTCCAAATATAGCCGTTGGAACCCTCATCTGATCCGCTGCGCCATTCCACTGTTTTCTCACTTCTTGCCACTTGGGTTCTTTTCCATAGTCTGGAAAATACATGTACGGTGCATGCTTCTTTTTCAGTTCTTTTGGAGGACTTTTGACGCTTTGAGTCACTGGAAAAAAAAGCTCTTGATTTTCTCCTTTTCTTTTAAATTTCTCTTCTCACATATTCTTCATCATAAAAAACATTTTTTTAAATTAACTATACTATATAAGTATTCGACGAGTGTCGATTACAATCCCGAGGAGGGTCAGGACAGTTTAACTTTGATGTGCCGGTGGTGTTTCGAACTCTTGACCGGTATTCCTTTTTTTTCAATTTTATTTTCTTTTGACAATATTTTCTTTAAATGAGATAATTTTTCTTGTAAAATAGTTTAGAATTTCCAAACAATCAGAAAACAATGATTAAAAGCACTGTTTAAATTACAGAAGCAAAGATTATAAGAATTTCCTTCAATTAAAATTATTTTTATTTCATGAAAAAGACCTTTCAGGAGTATATTTGAACAAAAAGAAAAAAAAACACTTTTTGTTAAATTATGGGTTGTATCTTAAATATATTACCACTGTATTATATATCTTAAATATGCAGCGATGGCGCCGAGATACCACGCTTGTCTACAGATCAAGAGTTCCCAGATTTAAAATCCAGTGACTGCGACGTCGAAAATTTATGTGAATTTTTTGGTAAATTGTTCTTTGTTCTTCATTATAATTTCTAACACCTTCCAGAATACTCTTTAGGTTGTTGAATGGACAGGATATAGCTAATCCTGTCCGATCTAGCCAATGGGCCAGATCAGATCGATGAGGCCCAAAATACTCGAATAGTTAAAGACAAGTCCACCCTGGAGAGCTCCAGGAAAAAAAAAAAGATGTTCAGGGGAGAAATATTCAGAGTTACAATTTCTACAGAAGGGAAAGGTCTCATTCCTTTAGTATCAAATTTCAGGAACCTCAAGTGACCACTTAGAATTCTTGAAATTGCAGTCTACTATACCCCATCACCCTCAAAAACGATGTCCCCTACCAATCAGAAAATGTGAACGGAAAACATCCAAATCGATGTCCCGATGACACCAGTCCGCTAGCCACAATACCAGTCATATAGCATTATAATTATTATGGATTATTCCACTGTAATATATATAGCCACATATTCTCAATCTGCGAAAGTTCCCAGTTTGTTAATAAACCACGTTGTTTGGATATCTATTGTGTCTTCAATTTAATTTGCTCCAACATCTACGTGTCCGTATAGTATTTCAATTTCAGAGTAACACCCAAGAATTTTGAATTACTTTTGAATACAAGAATTTTGTTTTGAACTATGCATTTCCATCTAGATGACATTCTTATTAATCTAATAGAGGAATCTATAAGTAAGTTTTAAAAAAGTATGGCACATACAAAAAACATTTAAAATAACACAAGCTTCTGTATTCAATATTGCTTTTGTTAACTTTAGTATGGAAAACAAATATTTTAAATAAAATTCTGTTCCTGTTTTGATAAATAAATTGCATGAGGTACATTTAAGGAAACACTTGACATCATTGAGAAGTAATTCATAATTGTTGTTTTCTAGAATCGAGTAAGAGCTTATGCATCAAAGTGATGTAAAATATAATTGTAATTCCCGAGAAGTCTTGTTACGTAACTTCAATGGTGTATATAATAGGCTGATTCAAATATGACTGGAGTTCATATAAGTAAAGTGGCTAAAGGAAGATACTGCATATATATATATTAATACTGCATTAATGTAGTGAAGATACTGCATTAATGTAGTGACCAATCAAAGATCTTTAATGACATAAATCCATAATATTGACGATGAGAAGAATCGCTTGTCAAAGCAGTATGCAAAACTTATATTCAAATACAATACTGAAAATGCATATACAGGGTGATTCAAAAAAGATAGGAAAATTTTACCTAGTTACAGTACATACTAATAAAAACAATTTTCATCAAGAAATGCTTGGTCTGAAACGAAATATAAAACACGCTCGCGCGTTTCAAAACGGCTGATTCTTAAACGTTAAAACAGCTTTACTTAAGTGATTTATCAGGAGAAAAAGAACACCATGTATACAAACGTAAACTGAGGAAGAAAAATATCTTTAAGCAAATCTGTGTCACAGTGAATAAAAAGCGTCGACGCCATCCTTGTGAAGTTACTACAATGCGCAACGGTTCTAATAATTGTAAAGCACTAGATAATGGCGTATTTAATAATTTAAATGTAGACACGCATTTAATTTATGGAGCCACAAAAAGAAATACCAATGAGGTAGCAAAACGGTTGCAAGCTTGTAAAGCTAAGGAAACAGGTTTCCTGTCTGATGCAGATCATATAAGAATTACCAGAACAGTAGGGGTGGAAGAAGAGACAGTGGAAGATGAGAGAACAACAAGCACACGAGCCATGGGCCGTAGCCTTGGTGTCCCACAGTTCACAACATGTCGGGTGCTGAAGGGTGAGAGGCTGCACTCGAACAATTTTCAATGAGTCCAACCATTGATTGAAGATTATTCTCGTTGCTTAGATATCATCCGCTAACACCTGCAGCGGAGTACAACACGCCCAGATTTTCCGGTAACTTTTTTCTTTCTCTCATGAATGCACTTTCACATGAGATGGCGCATTTAATACCCACAATAAACATGTCTGATGTCTGTAAATCCACATATCGCATATCCACTTGGGCTTAAGCAACGCTTCTCCATCAATATTTGGCCAGGGATCATCCGGTGAGACTACGTAATAGGACCGTATCATTTGCCGAAACATCTTGACGAGAGCAAATACCGAAAGTTTGCAACAGGTGTTAGCTGGTAGGATGACACACATACAAACATTTAAAATCACACAAGCTTTTGCATTTAATATTGCATTTTAGTATTTTTTTTTATCAAACACTAATAATAAATCTACTTCGATTTTGCTGGAGGATGTTCCAACTAACTTCCAGCAGCGTATGTCGCAACATCACGATGGAGCTCCAGCAAATTGCAGCCCTGGCAGGACGTGACTTTTACAAACCAATGGATCGTGCAATGTAGTCCTGTAGCTTGGCTATCACGATCCCCCATACTGTCAGGCTTTGATTTTTTTGTGGGGATAGGTAAAGAGTCTAGTGTATGAAACTAATCTTTGAAATTGTGAAGAGGACCTAATCAAATGACTTTCGGTTGCTTTTGTACAAATTTGCGATATGCTCGGATGTTCTAGAAAGTTCGCCAATCCCCCCTTCGCTGCTGTTTTTCACGCATCACCATTGGATGTTGCTCCTCAAAATACTTTTTTAACGCGTATGTTACTCTTGAGTTTTCTCCTCTTTTTTACTATGCTGTGCCCTGTCGCTAGTTTGCACTTCAGACAATTAATTCTTTGATGAAAATTGTTTTTGTGTGCACTACCACCTCTTAAAGTCTTCCCCTTAATTTTCTAAGTCAACCTGTATATTTAACAAATAACAGAATTGACACTTATGTAGAGAAGGATAACTTCTAACGCTGAATAGTCAAAACATTTATTTGATTTTAAAAGACTGGAAAGAATAACTTGTCTGAAGTATTACACAGCTGGTTATAAGCTGATAATATAAATAAGATTATGTTAAAGACTTGATAATATCTTAGTTAAAAAAAAGTAACAAGGCGTGACCACAATAACAGAGTGATTGCAGTCCCGAACTCATGGTTGGTGTTGCTTCCGTGTAATCGCGAAATCTGAGTCCTGATGCTACTAAAAACCTATTTGATGCAAGTTAAATCTGCCAAGGTTCAAAATTTTCCCAAGGAATGGTGTGGAAAATTGGAGAGAGGATGCCATCTCATTATACTCTTCACTCGACCGAAGTTCAAAGTTACGAGGTCCGCTCCTAATAGCTTTGGTGTGGATTCTAAGAGTAATGTTAATTAAACAATCAACAAATCAAACAGTTAAGATATTTTGAAATCAGGAGGTTCCACTATGAGTTTAATTTATTTACACATTATGATTCGTGTCTTTTTTGATGCAGTTGCATATCATTTGATGAGTATTGCCATATTTTATTTCTTGTTATACATTCACAAACCCTTCTCGATTCTTTATACTTCAATTACAACAGGACTTTTTCAAGAATAGAATATTCTATTTTATGAAGACAAGATTGTTCAATATTGGCTAAAGGAACAAATTGAAGAAATATGATGAAGCATATCATTCGTCACAAGACGCTCAAAGCAAATATTTACATAATAGAGAAATACATTCATGATCAAAAATACATTTCATACACAAGACCCAACGTTTAAAAGAACTACCAACTAATCTTTCGGCGACTACAAAAACTACCTTGCTCTAATGATATTCTATCGCTGTGCTGTTTATTCCCTCTAATTCTCTTTCTTATAAATATTACTTTTTTGACGAATGCGCAGATCTGTTGATATTGATAGTGACTTTACCTTGCGAGAACACATTAGGATTAAAATCTACCATACTAGTGCAATTCATCTGTAAATATTTGAGCTAAAGTCTTCAAGATAAATTTAGATTCTTCGGACGCAATTCAGTTTAAATATTTGAGATTCAGCTGAACTTATTTATAAACATTAAAAGATCAAAGGTAATTCTTCAAATGGAATGGGATATTCTATATCTTGAAAATATTTTCTTGTATTGTTCATCTCGAGCAGAATTTTGCCTTCCATTCACCTTAAATTTCCGTACAGTATTAAGTATATTACTGTTTCTGGCATTCTAATGTATTAGCATTTTAAATAAACGCATAAATAACCAATATACATTGGTTATTTAACTAACTTTTACTCACCAACATTATCTGATATCATTAACAGATCAACATTCTTTTCTGCAGCTTTGGATTCAAGTAATTTTGACATAGACCAATCCTGAACCGAAGTTAAAAGAGCCACACTGTCTTCCCCTTCCTGAAAAAAAATGTTTTTTTTTTAGAATGTATAATTTTTAAAATATTTAAAGGACAGTAAAAAACGTTTTTTTTTAGTTTGAGTGTGTATGTGTGTGATGGTACACAATGTTTCTAATATTTAACAAAAAAATTAGAAAAAATCTTATTTAAATTAATTTTTTTGCAGAGAAGTTTTCCATCAAATATATAAATAAATTTAGAATACATAACTTATTTTTTCTAGCATAAATATCGACCCATCAACTTACCGCTTCTAGTTCTTTCCACAAATCCGCTTGACCTTCTGAAAACACGACGCTGACGATTTCTTGCATTTTCTAAAAGAAACCAATTATTAATTTTAATTTCTTTATACATGAATTAATGTAATTGATTCTTCATGAACTGAAAGTTTTACCGAATAGATTTCCAGAGAGAAAAATTTAAAATAAAACTTTAAATAGTTAAGTTTTTAGAATTTCATCGATTTACACAGTGATTTTGATAAAGAAAAAGGATACCTGTTCAACATGTGGTAATAAAAATAACAAAAATATAATAAAACGAGTGCGTAGCCTATTTGAAAAAAATTATTTATTTTAAATACTTTGAACGGATTTTTTAAGAAATTAATTTCCCGAATTGGACTTTGTAATTAAAAGTGACATTACTCTTTTATCGTTAACAGAGAAAGCATAACTATGATACAAATCCTTATCCATCTTCAATGTATCGGGTTTTAAAATTTAGTGTTTTGAAAATTCACGAAAATACATTACAATCGGGCACTTGATAAAAAGGAATAATTGATTTCACGCAAGCTACAAGTGAGCATTTTAATAACTTTTTCCACTTTAGAAGATTTTAGTTGTCATATTAGAATACTATGAATTTATCATTAATTTCTTTTACATTTTCGGAACGTTGGAATAAAACTTTTTTTTTATTCTATGCCCATCTCCGATCTTTCAGTCATAAGTTGACGAGTAGCCCAATACAGTGGAGAACGATACAAGCAGTCAGCAAAAACGTTGTCAGTAACACACAAAGATGATGAGTTAAAAGAGTTAAAAATATTGAGGACGGCAAGGCATAAGCTGAGGTGTTCTCCAGTCATGATCATGCCATGGTCACAAAGAGGACAGATATCTGTTCTCGTGAGTCCAATTCTATACAGGTGGCTCTATAGAGTGTCATGGCCCGTAGCAAGTCCAAAGCAGGCCACTCCAACTGCTTTAGGTAAGAAACAGAAAATACTTGATGGCTTATTCAATAGGGATTTCCATTTTTTCCCAAATACCTTTTCGCTGTATATGCAAAGACGGTTAGATTTGAGAGTAGAGGATATATATGTTTTTATATGCCGCAGAGGAGAATTTGGTTGCATCATTTGAGATCTATCTTGGAATAAAACTATGTTAATTTTTAAAGATTTGATCAGAAATTTTTCTTACTAAAAGGACGCTCAGATCTTCGGGTTCTACGCCAGGACTGAACGGCCCAGACGTCTTATTCACGAGTTTCTTGACGATAGCTATCATATTTTTAAGATTTCCTTTTTTCATAGCCTCTAAGTCTATATCATCGTCTTCACCATCTTCTTTCTTTCCATCTTCACCTGAAGATTTCTTAGACCCCGCTATAGAATTTAAATAAGAATATACATGGTATTAATAACAATTAAATTCATTTAAATTATCGTGCTGATGTGTATTCATTTTGACTCAAAGCCAAACTACCTTTAGATTTCTTGTTAATAGATTTGGAAACTTCCGCAATGTGCTGTATAGTGGTCATCGCAGTATCCACATTTGAAAGATCCATCGTGTCCTAGGTAAAGAAGTATTGGAGTCATTTAGTACTGATACATGTTAAAATAAATGAATAAATTCATGTAAAAGAATTATTTAAATTTGTTTTCGAATTTTGATAATTCGCAATTAATAAAGATATTTCAGATTCAAGTAAATAAAAACCTATTCTATACTATGATTACTATATTAAGTGCACTGCAATCCCAAATAGTCAGATATGAAAATAAAATCCACAAAAGTCATTTTAATTTTTAAAAAAAACTGTGCTCAGTAATTAAATGTATAAAATATTTTGCAAAAAATAAGTCGCTGCAACTGATGATAGAATTAGAAAACTTGCTCGAATTTCATGCGATGAGAGTATTTGGGTATAAAAAAAACATCAATAAAATGTTTTGAATATCATTCAAAACTCTTTGTTCTCAGAGAGGACATTAATTTAGTTTACAATTAATATCGGAATGAATTCTAGATTGGATTTAACTAAAACTATATAAATCATTCAATTGAAATTCATTCAAAACCGAGAAAATTAGTATTTACTATTTCAGTTTACTTTTATTTGATACAATTGTAGCATCAACAATCGTGGTTAAAGAGTATCTTAACATAGTACTGATTGTAAAACTTGTACAACAATTTTTAGATGAATTGTATGTATAGCTTGATATTGAGCATTCAGAATTTATTACATTTCCCAAAATTTGGGAATCTGTTATTTCGGGTAGGACAAATCAATTTATGCTTTTTGTCATTTTGAGACTTCCGATTTCTGTACAAACTGTTTTGTTCTTTTCATCTTATGATTTTTAAATTCTAAATTAGGTTACCAGAATACATTAAGTTCCATCCATGATACTCTGGTAAGATGAAGTAACTGATATTCGTCTATGACAAAACGTTTGTAGAATAAATTCTTTTCTTCAGTTTGTTTCTAAATATATCCTCGACAATGATGTTCACGCATTTTTACTTATCGGCTTCATTGTAATACAATTTAACACACTTATAATTTTGCTAAAATTTTTAAAAAAATTAAAAAATCAATTTTTCTATTCCGTATAATAGTTACTAAAACCATGAGTGAATCAGTATAAAATTCAATAAATAAAAATCTAATCAATAAACAAAGAATATGACGCGTATAAATGCATGCAAACTAAAAAATGCAAACTAAAAACATGTATAAATATCAAAATATCAGTAATCATACCAATTGTTCTAAAAGTTTCTTTATATCTGATGAGCATTTCATTGGATGTTTGGGTGGATTGCATACTAAAAATTGAAAATTAATAACATTTATTTAATAAATATGCATTTATAAAACTAGATATATATGAAGCAAATATCTGCAGAACTTCAATAATACCTACCTTACATAAATCGAAGAAAAATAAAACATATATAATTACTTTCAGTACGGATGTATATTTCTAAATTATTCTTTATTTTTAATGTCTATTTATTAAGTAATATTTTTTAGTAAAAATTATCCATTAAAATCTATCGAAATTTCATAAATATTTGTTTTCAAATGAAAAGAAAAAATACAATGAAATTTACATTACTTAAAATATTTTTAATATTTTTCTTTCCCATTCTCAATCACAAAATAATTTTTATTTCACACTGCTCAAAAAAATTAGGGGAACAAGCAAAGAAGTGAAGAAAACCGTGCGAGACAATCATGTTTGGATATAAAATGAAGAGTACACGAGTAATAAAACGCAATACAGAAAGTACAGACCCAAAAAAATTATACAAGCACTTTAATTCTTTGAAATGACAGAAATGACATGAAAGGATGTTTTAGGAAAACAATTTGGTTTGAAGTAAATGAGAAAATGCATTATTTAGAAATGATGCAAAATGTTAAATATGGCGTATTATCCACCTCGAACAGCTAAGACTACTGCACACTTGTTTTGCACGGATGCGACGAGGGTATCGATAAGCCTTATAGGAATACTATTTCACTCCTGAAGAAAAACAGTCTTCAAGTCTCGGACAGTATGAGGAGGCATTAGTCTTGCTGCAATGCGTCTTCCGAGTACTCATATGTCCCAAACATGTTCGATTGGATTTAGATCAGGAAAGCCTGCCAGCCACTCTATACGCTATACTGTTTCAGGTTCCAGCCAGTTCTCCACAAGGTTATCTGTATGATATCTGGCATTATAATCCATTAAAAGAAAGGGATCACGAATGGCTGCAGCGTAAGGTACGACATGAGATCTCAGGATCTCATCTGCATACCTTTAGGCCGTGAAATTGCCATTCCGAATGATATGTAGCTTCTATATGTCCACCAGTGCCGATTCCAACCCCTACTATGAACTGATCTCATCTATTATGTGATCTCTTCCGAACGAATGTGGGGTTATTTCGAGTGTTCCTCTTTCTCCATACCCAAACACATGGGATATCACGCGTCGGTAAACAGCGCTTTTCTCCAATCACATTGCATCCAATCTCGATGTTCAGAAGCCCTCCTTCTTTGGGTCGTACTGTGTCTTGAGGTTAATGGAATACCTATGTGCATATAAACTTCCTGATGAAGCCTACATCGGACTGTTTAGCTTGACATCATTCGTCATGTTGCCAAAGGCGACTGAGTAGCTTTACTGACTGAGTAGCCGAGTATTCGACTTTGCGACTGAGTAACTTTACCTGCTCTGTCTCGACGAGCTGTTTACAAGATATACAAGATATATCGTCATCAGTGGCTGTGGCAGCACATGGACAACTTTACCAAAGTTGACGTTTAACTTTCCCTGTTTCTTATAATTGATCCCACAACCTTGAAATGATACTCCTTGCAACTACAACCACGTCAGCTACGTTTCATTGTGTTTTGCCGGATTCGTCTTCTGATAATACCCCAAAAGCCGAAGACTCCGGTAAATCCCATTACCGTGAGATTTTCAAGTCACCCTTTTTCAAAACACAAAAGCTGAGCAATTGAATTTCGCAACTGAGACAGTGAAAAAGGTAGCTCTGTGAAATCACGATTTCTGCACTTACATCCTTTTTCTTGTATTCTACGTCATGAACGTTGATTTGCATGCGAAGTTTTCTTCTTCCGTTTTCTGCTATGTTTCAAATTATGGATGGTTTTTTTTTTTTTTTTTTTCACGTTAGTTTTTGGTGTAAATATTTGCACATTTTAGTTGGAACCCTGTGCTCTCCTAATTTGTTTGAGCAGTGTATTTGAGGAGATGAAGTAATAAATTACGTAGAGAGAAAGAGAGAGTGATTGCTTTATTCATTTTTATAAATAGAATACAAGATATGAGTATACTTACATTTATCCGGCTCTTAAGAAAGTGGAAAATGTAAAAAAGAAAAAGAAAACAGATGATTAGAAGAAACAAATTTACAACATATATTACAAACATTTCAAAACAATTAATCGATACAAATATAGTTAGTAAAAATACTAGGGATCATGAAATTTCCAGACTAAATATCAATTGATTTCTATTTTGTCTTGAGAATAATAATGGAAGAGGAATACGAATATCGCTAGGTGAACGAATGTTCAAAAAATAATTATTGACTCTTTACTATTTTGAAATAAAAAACAATGACGCTGAATCTATGAAGAACTTTATAAATTCTAAATGTAAATATTTGCTAATTTATACCGATTTTATTTCAAATCCTGATCAAAAATTTTCCAAGCTATATCATAAAATGAACAATGTTACGAACTTTCTTAAAAATTCAATGAATTTCTAAGCGTATAATTATGAGTTAAATAAATTATCACATCGTGATGAATATTATTAATTGTATATAAATGAACAAAAAGGAGATCTATAATTTACTCAAGTAGCATAAGTAAAACCCGATGTTCTAGAAAAATAAGAATTTCAATCAAACTCAGTTGACAGTTTATAAGGCGGGCATTTATTAAATTACACATTATTTCTGAAGTAGATGATTATTACAATTGTATT
>BMAW01105609.1:0-11998 GCA_019974015.1 Nephila pilipes
CCAACTCTTCCATTCCAATACTATTAATAGTAAAACATAATATTTAAGGAAATCATTAAGAAACAAATTAATATTTATGCAAATTAGATAAAAATGTATTTAAATGTTTCATCAATTTCAAATTTAAAATCTAAAAACAAAAAAAAAATTAAAACAAAGCTTTAAAGAACCAATCAATTTAAAAGAAAATCAAGTGATGGAAAAGCGTAACTTAGAATAATGGGAATAATGTAATTAATACTATTTCGTACTTTGGAATGTAATAATGTGTGTTTCTACCAGTAATCACTCATCAAACCATCACACTTAAAACCCATGAAACGTTAAAATAAAATACTTCTCTTTTGAATCATTACAGAAATCATAAATAATTAAATTCGATTGATGTTCATAATTTTTACTATCTTTATTATTATGACATAAGTCAGTTCTCTTCCTCTTATTGCATGATTACACTGAAATTGTAGTAGTATTTCATGAAGAAATCTTCATAAAAAAAATTTTGCTCGATTTAATGATACATTTTAATCACTAGAGGACTCTGATGTTACTTGATTATAATTAGAATCCATCAGGTGATATCTGAAAAAAGTTGAAAATTACTTCTATTGATATTTTTCAGGAGGTTATAGTTATTTCATAATTCGATGCAATGTTTTATACTGATGATTTCTTTTCACTTAACGTATGAGTTGTATATTGTATTTATGTTTTTTTTTTCAGTTGTGTTTCGATAGATTTTTATAATTAATTAACATATAAATATGTTGTAAGAATATTTCCATTAAAACCCTTAACTTCCCACTGTTGTATTTCTGCAACATATGATTTATTTTAATTTAACAGTCTTAATATTTTTTTAATTACCTACAAATCATTTATCTGAGAAAAAAAATTGCTGCAACGAAATACATGCTAATTTGTCACTAGATGGCAGCCAATTTTTTCTAGTAATCACAACAATTATAAAAATCTCTGATGACTCAAGAACTGTGTTTTTGCTATAAAAAAATCCATTATATTTTATGCTTCCTCTAGTTTATTGATGAAATAAATTACCAGGTAAGAAATTTAAACATTTTATGTTCATTTAAAAGTAATTTTGATTTTCTAATGGAAGAAGTTTGAAAGAAATTTGATTTTAATTATATGTTGCAGGTCTGCAACATTGGTCTTTGGTTACCATTTTGACATGGCCAAAAAGTGTATACTAACCCAAGATGAAATTGATAGATATATGAATAATATGGACGAATTAAGTGAGGATGGTCTTGAATATTCTGATGATGATGTTGATTTTTTTTACCTGATTGTGTGTCATCTAATGAAGATTCGGATAGCGACTGTGAAAATAGTGTTAGTTCACATAACACAATTCAGAATGTAAAAAAATCTGATGATGATAATAAATTAGATAGAAATATTTCAGTCAGAGAACCTTTTTTAAATTTAACTTTTAAGAATAATAAAAAATTGTCAAAGAATATTTTATAGAAAAATCAAAACATTGCATTGAATGAAGAAGTAATAAATTCAATGGAGATGACACGCTCTCAAGAGAAATTATGGATTTGGACACTCCATACCAATTTTTTAAATATTTATGGACGGACAAGATCATAAGTAACATTTATGAAGAGAGCAAACGATATGCTATTCAAAAGAATCCAAGTAAGCCTTTGACTATATCAGAGAAGGAAATAAATCAATATTTGGGTATTTGTATTTATGCATCTCTAGTTCACCTGCCAAACTATAGAATATACTGGTCAGAAGAGCTTGGATTTGATCGAATTAAAGAAACAATGCCTCTTAAAAAATTTGAAACTATTAGACAGTATCTCCATTTTGATGATAATGATAAACATCTACCAAGAGATCCTCTTATAAGCTACATAAAATTAGACCCCTTTATGATGAGCTAAATAAAAAAATTTCTAAAGTTCCTTTAGAAAGGCATCTATCGATTGATGAGAATATGCTCAACTAAAGTAAGACATTATATGAAACAATACTTACCAATGAAACCACATAAATGGGAATTTAAATTTTTTGTACTTTGTGGGATATCAGGTTTTGCCTATAAATTAGAGTTATATTCAGGCCAAGAAAATAATGAAAAGTATAGGCGGAAGGATGAATCAGATTTAGGCTCTAGTGCAAATGTCGTAATACGATTAGTAAGAATTATAAGTTGTAATAAAAATTATACATTCTGTTTTGATAATTATTATACTTCTATTACGCTTTTAGCATACTTATCTAAAGAAGGGATACATTCTTTACGAACCATAAATAGGAACAGAATTCCGAAATTCCTACTGAAAAAGTTTTCAATAAAATGGAACAAGGACATTCAATGGAATTTGTTGGGAATTATAATGATGTAGAAATGTCTGTGACAGCATGGAAAGACAATAAAACTGTAATATTGGCCTCAACATTTGCTGGTGAAAAGCCACTTGGAAAAGTAATGAGATATGACAAGAAAACTAAAAAT
Source organism: Nephila pilipes (assembly GCA_019974015.1). Classification (NCBI taxonomy): domain Eukaryota; kingdom Metazoa; phylum Arthropoda; class Arachnida; order Araneae; family Nephilidae; genus Nephila; species Nephila pilipes. The sequence goes on from BMAW01105609.1 coordinate 2,501, forward strand.
CGTGTAGAAATTATTAGGCCTCATGTCATCGAAGAATATAACAAACATATGAAAGGTGTTGACTTACTCGAAAGCATAATAGCTCGACACAAAATATTAATGAAAAGCAAGAAATGGTACATGACAATTTTTTTCCATTTGTTAGATCTAGTTATCGTATATGCATGGTTACAGTACAAAATAGTAGAAACTGATAAGAAATCTAAAAATAAAAAAAAATCTAATGAATTTAAGAAAATTCAAATCTGAAGTTGCACCATGCTTATGCAAAATTGGGTACAATCAAAATGATAAAAGAGGATGACCAGTAATACTTCAATAGAACAAATGTATCAGACCAAAAGATGCAAAGGGACTGCCCAATCCGTTCCATATAAGGACATTCGTAGAAATGATATAAATCATTGGCCAATATGATCAGAAAAGCGAATACGGTGCAAGTTTCCAAACTGCAAGGGCTACACTCAAACTTAGTGTAAAAAGTGTAAAGTACAGTTATACAATAAGTGTGTATAATAGTGTATAATATAAGTGTAATAATATAAAAGGGTAACAGTTATTGACTTTGTTACAACAAAGTAAATAACTACTTTAAAATTTTTCATTATATGTAAGGCTAAAGCAATTTATAACAATGAATAATAAAATCCTCATATAAAAAAAAAGTTTTGTAATTTACAGCACTACTGCGCAAAGTTGCACTTCTGCAACAAACAAACAAATTGACTGAAATTCAATTTAAAACTGCTTAATTATTTTTTTTTGTATTTGTCCCTTTTATTATTACTTGAAAAGTAGCTGATATAATTTTTCATAGAAATTTAAAAAATTGGGAAGTTAAGGGTTAACTTAACTGTATTTTGTCAATGAAAGAATTTTTAACATAAAAAAATGGTTTAAAAAATCTGAAAACTTCATACGCTAAAAGAAAGAGTAAAATAAAATATTTTGAAGGAATGATTATTTTTAAATTAAAATTAACTTTAAAGTAAATCTTTATTTTGTATTAAAGCATGAAAAAGCATTAAAACAGAACTATAGTATGAGTAATATACCCTGAAATAACTCAAAATTGTTGATTACATTTTGTTATTAATATTACATTTTCTGCGATTTAATAATTTCCATTCCTTTCATTCTATTTTTTTAAAATTTTAAACTGTTTCCTTGGAAAATGTTTTGTTCTATTATTTATCATTTTTTTCTGTTTTCTTTCCTTTTTCAGGTTAAAAGAAAATTTTTGAGGTATGCAAATTTTCGTAACTTTTTGGCTCGATAACGATTTCAAAAAATCTGTCATAATTTATTTTGGGTTAAATCTTTATGAGACTAGCATTAACAAAATGTTCGAAATTTAGAAGAAAAAAAACCCTTTTTGACATTAAAATATAAACATTTGTACTCAATAGACTTCATCAAATAATTGAATAATTAATTTCCTAAAGAAAGCACGTACATGATGCATAGATAGTTATTTACTGCCAATAGGCAAACACTGCTGAAAATGAAATACTGAAATACTTAGGAATGATTTAGCGAGTAATTTAAAGCGTGTTAAAAAATAACTGTTTTCTAAAATAATTTAATATTCTATGCATCGGGTTAAGAAAACCGTATATAGAATTTGTAGTTAAAATGTATACTAATCATCTACGATTTTTTTATTCTTCTCTCTAGAATAATCTTATCTTTGCAAATTTTTATTCTTCTCTCTAGAACGCTTTTCACAAATGGTTCGCTTACTGCTTCTTAGGTACTAATAAGAAATTATGATTTTTTTCTTTTTTGTGTAAATAGAGTCTTCAGAAAAATGGAATAATAAGCAATTCTTCAAATGTACTACATTTTCATTTATGAGTAGTCGTTTTAGTGTTTGTATCATTTTCCTCAGCGCACGGTCAAAATAAACAATGAATCACACGTTGAACTATTTTACGCTACATAGACATTCTTGTGTAGGCCATAAAAAGCGAATGCGTTTTACAAAGTTTTTAGCTTGCAAAAATTGTCGCAAATGCTTTTTTTTTTTCAACATAGAGAATAAACAATATTAATAAGTCTTTGGAAAGTTACATAACGCCACAGTGAATAAATAAAATAAAAGTAACTCTTTACAACATTTAATTTACGTTTTTCTTATTATTTATTATAAATAAAAGTGACAACAATATAATTAGTGCCGCACTTGGTGCTGTTTATCGCACGAAAATTTCCTCAACAACAGACGATAATATAAAAGCTGCCAGATATAACTAACTATTTGATTATAAATCATTAGGCCTATTTTTAAATTTTTAGCATGTTTCATTTTTTAAAAACTTCCTTCGCATACGTTAAATACTAAAAAAATAGTACTTTCCTGTCCAAATACCTTGAAAGACTTGAAATTCACAATCCATTTTTCCTGCATTAGTTATCACTGGGGGTTAAGCATAGATAGAGTTCCAACTGAATGATGTAACCATTCTTTTATATTTTTCTTTCTCCCTATCATTTTATCTCTTTCCTCTTCATTATATTTACGGAGTTTTGTCTAGATCAGCGGTTCCACATTTTTCAGTTCGCGGACCCCTAACAGGTTCAGTTTTCCTCCATTTACCTTCAACCAGAATTCTATAGTATTGCTTATGTCGAGTCGTAGATTCGAACCCTAGTGCCACTAAAGATCCACCACATAGCTTGGCTGATGCACTTTAAATCTGTTCGAGGTTCCAATATCATAGATACATGGATTTTTTTTTTTTTTTTTTTTTTGTCCGTCCATTACCGAGGCTTTGGTGCAGTTACTTTGGCCTAGTTGCTAAGAGCAAAGTGAAACCGACCGAACAAGTGTTTTCCAGAACGACTGATAGAGGGATTAAATCATCTTCAAAGTTTAAGGTCAACTGACCTACTAATCTGAAGTAAGACCCTTCTCAGACGAAAAACGCCTGTCTTTTTATTCCTTGAATATACTTAAATAAAAAAAAAATACAATTATTTAATAATAAGCCAACAATAATGAAATCTGAAAGAGCGTTTACTCTTCCAGAATCAATTTGTACGAAAATTAAATCCCAGTAGCAGAACATCAAAGAGTAAGATCAGGAATGTTTTTCATGTGTTTATTTTTAACCCTTTCAGCGCCGGTGGAATTATTTTTATACCACATATTTAGCACTCTAAAAATCTTTCTAAAATACCTTTCTTCCCCGCACGTTTATCTTCAAATGGTAGTTTATAGTGTTATTTATTTAAATTAGATGGTACAACCATGAAGAATGGTTGTAAAAAATATTGCTTTGAATCTAATGAAAGTTCCTAACAAGTCGTTGTTTTATCCCTTACAGAAATGTTTCTGAAATGAATTAGAAATCTTAATTTTGCCAGCTAAACAATCCACATGTTTAATACCTTATGTAAATACTGCTAATTACTCCAGACAAAATATATAAAGTACTCGTTTCACACTTCAAATTAAGTGGTATAAAATTTATACCGCCACCCACACAGAGGGTTAGAGAGCAACAGATGGCAGTACTAAAATTTTCGAATCAGACTGATATGTGACGGATCACTTATTACAGTGAAATATAGTCTTAATTAATATAGTACAGTGAATTATAGTCTCTCTTATTGTTATAAAGTGCCAGTGAGGCAAAAATCAGATTTATTTTCCAAAGAAAAGAAATTGAAATCAGGAAAAAAAGTTCTATTGCAAAAGTAGTGCGAAGAACAGATTTAGCCACCTAAGGTGCGCTTTTTTTTATATTTATTATTAAATTACTCAGTTAAATAAAAGAAATGAAAGTAAACGATGAAATTTAGAGAAATGGACAAAAGTAAACTTTTCCGATATTAAAATTAAAGGAAATGATAAATTATTAAATTGAATACATTTAAGATAAATGCTATTAAAATTAAAACAAATGATAAATTTAAAAAATTGAATGTCTATCAGCTACATTCAATTAAAATTAAAGCAAACGAAAAATTATTAAATTGAATATATTTAAAATAAATGTAATTAAAATGAAGCAAACGATAAGAAAATCGAAAAGTGATCTGGTACGCCAAAACACTTCACTTAAAACAATAGACCCTTAGATGGCTAGTAAAAATTTATCGACGCCGTGCGTGCCCTCGAAAAGACAACAAGCAAACGCTCAGGGGGGAAAGGATTTCTGAAAACCTAAACTATTGCAAAAAAATCTAACAAAGCGAAGATGAAGGGAGAGTCTTCGCAGGTATCTAAGATATAACTGGCTGGAGACAACAGATTAAGGATTGGTGTTGTTGATAGACATGAGACTTGTAAACGATAATTGATGTAAAGTAATAAATAATATAATAAAAGTAGACAATAAGCTGCCGACAATCGAGGGACGACAGTAAGGGTTCATTGCCTCTAGCGGTGAACTTTAACAAAGAATCTAAGTAAATTGAGATGTAAATCATTGAAGAAAGGTATTACATGATATACAATACAGCAAAGAGTTACCCCTTCGTAAGAAGAACCGTAATACTTCAGAATAAGGAGGGATGACATTTCTTTCATTTTTTAACACATTTGTCCATCACATATGTGAGAGGGTATGTTTCGAATGCGAACAATTACCGTGGACGGCTGGTTTTTGAACTCTTACGGATCTACGCTTATTCTTAATTTTATTTATAGTAGCCTTATATATAATCTAGTTTTAATTAATTTCTTAGATATATATATTTCTAAGAAATATTTTTAAATGAATGCCACACGGGGGCTTTCGATTGAAAAAAACTTGTTTGATTTAAAGAGTTCTCTTCTGACGGATAGGGGTTACCTTCAGAAACAAGTGAGGAAGAAAATATCTTTACAGTATATGCAATAAAAATATGCCTTATTTTAAATAAAACTGCATATGCTTTTCTGCTAAATTTGGTTTATTAAGTTTATAATGTAGTTATATCAATAAATTATGAAAATTATATATGTATAAAAAAAAGTTACTCTTAAATTAATTAACACATTTTCGCTCAAATTATCACTCACAGAAATAAAAATTCATTATAAAATTCTAATTTTTTAAAAAAGTGTTTTATGATTTTAATACTTCCTAAATTAACTAAAATAATATACTTTTTTATGAAAGTATTTATTATTGCTTCGATAGAATACATGAACTTTGAGGGAGCAACGAGTGTACAAGCAGGATGTCATAGAGGGGAGGTGGCATATTATTTATACCTTGTCTTATAAATCAGAAAATAAATAAAAATTCATTTTACCACTTGATATTGTGTCCTTTTAACATTATTAATTCATATTATATGAATATGAATATGAATGAACTCTCATATAAATTTTAATAACATTTAATGTTTCTTATTACCTCAAAGGGTTTAAACATGTAGGCAATTAGATTACGTCTTTAATTACATATTTTAATGTGCTCATTGTAAAAAATCATTCAAGTATAGGCATTTCTTACGAGGGACGTTCCGAAAGTAAATTTCGTCATTTTTTTCACAAAGAAAATTTGTTGCATAACAAAAATAAACCATGTTATCATGAACTACACACCTTGCTCTATTTTTTGACATAGCTGCAAAATACAGTGAATATAGTTTCAGTTTGAGGAAATTACTCCGGTAAAACTTGGTGCCCCGTGATGTTAGGAATTGTAGCACATCCTGCTCTACCTCACTGTTGTTTTGGAGGGACCTGAGCACGACCTATATGCAGCATGGATGCCACGTTCCACACCGTTATGGTATATCCACTAATACAATGTTCTGTACTCTAGAACAGTGTTGTTTTCATTCGTAGGAGCGGAGGGACAGTCTGTTCGATTCCTATCCTCCACATTCTATCTTCCTTCACTGAACATGTTATATCAGCGTCCAATCATTTGACGAGAAATGACCTAATCATCATACACAGTCTGTGGGCATTCACGAATGACTAGTGCCCCCTGCCATTCATATCGGATAACAGCATGCTCTTCCATTGCCAACCACGTTGTCAGTCACGTCTCGGGCACGTTAGTCTGCATCTACTCTCTTTCCCTCGTCACACTGTGCATGCGTTATTCCTCCTCCACTGACGCTACTTATGTCTTTTAACCAGCAATATAGCTAGATTCTTACGGTGGCTGTTTGTTTCATCTGGTGTACCATGTGCTCTTTCAAAAAAATGACGAAACTTGCTTTCGGGATATCCCTCGAAAAAGTTGCATTTTGTTACATTATTTATGTTCAGGATATCATTTATTCTCATATACTTTCGCATAGTATGTGAGAATCAATTAGATTTATTTATTAACGATTTTATTTTTTGTATCCACTCATTAAAGAACTTCCGATTATAAACCGGAATACCGGTTTTGTTCGATAACTTTACTGCATCATCAGGATTAGAAGAAAGCTGGTAAATTGTGAATAACTTTCTCACTTGTGAACTCATTGATCAACTATTCAGGTTAATGCGTCCCTAAATGATACAATCTCAATTGTCGGAAGGCAGTCTTAGCCTAATGTCAAAAATTCTGAACAAACCTTGGAGCACTTCAGGTAGAAAAAAGTTCCAATTTTCATATAAGTTCAAGACATTGTAACAAATACATATGATCGTTATACTACTCCTATGAAATGTATAGACGTTACATAAATAAGCAATTTTTCTTCTAATATTTAATGAGAAAACGAAATCTAGAACTCATTTTTCATAAAGAAATATAAATAAAAACATTTTTAAATAAAGCTTTCATTTCCAAAAAAGAGAAGTATCATCGCGATGATGCGAAGAGGAACATTCTGAATGATGTTTGTACTGAAGGCTATTTTGCGATTACTTCCATTTTTCTAAATCCCTTCCCAGTTGTATTGAGTTTCGTTTTGAACAGTTTCCATTTGACGCCCTCGTCTATCTCGAGTAGAGATGGCTTGTCTATTTGACACGTGCGTCACAGCCTGTGTATTATTAGTTGAGATTTTTGGGTGTTTGTCTCAGTTAGACACATAGAGGAAAGTTTTTACATCTGGGGTGTTTGCAATCAGTTGTTCTAGATCGTTAGTGTTCAAGTCCTGGGTCAAATGTTTTTCCCGACGCAACGAGGGAGAAGGTCAAATGACCTTGAGCTACAGGGATGATTTTAACCCTCGATATGTCAGTCCGGAGAAAACTTGTCCGGTCGCTTCTTCTAGCCTCTTATGGACTAGACCAAAGGGATTTTCCCCTCGGGTTAGTTATTAAGGTGCATTAACTTCTATCATTGTTGTTGGAGGGGCTGCTGCAAATTAAAATCAAGAAGCAAAAAAGTGTGCAACTTCTCTTAATGAAGATTGGTCCTTAACCTTCAAAAATGTAAATATATAAATAATAGTATTATTTTTTATTTCTAAATAATTCCACATTACATCCGTTTTTGTGACAATGGTAATCAAATGTTCATGGACGCGAACTCATGGGTAGGGGTGATCGAATCATTGGTTTTGAGTGCTGATTCCATTTTAGAACAATCGTGTTTGATGACTCACATTAAATCTATTGGGGCTTTACTTCTATACAAAGGCGAAGAGTTGATGTTAAGAGAGAGAGTTTCAGCTGGACCGTGGCTCAAGGTATCGAGATCTATCGTCAATATCCTTCATGTTGCTTCTCAGGGTGTAGATCATAAACAATCACTCACGTTATCCTTTCCCTTCAGAAACTCCAAAAATTCTTAACATTTCTTCGGCGTTTGTTTCATAATCAATGTTTCAATCCTTTCGGCTATCGAAAATTTCAAATAAATTTTAAGACCTCATATAACCATACAGATTCAGCAAGAACGGTTTCATAATAAAAAGTCACAATTTGAAAAGTAATTAATTTGCTGATAACATATTCTCCTTCCCATAACAGTTGAAAAAACCCGCTGGAAAAGTAATTAAAATATGTAAAAACATTTTTGAATAATATTTGTTTTTACAATTTATCAAGCTTATGAAGTAAAGAATGTAAATAGAGAGAATTAAAATGTTTTGTTTGTCTTTATTAAAATATATCATATTCTTCTTTCAGCTCTTTTATTTTACACAATATGTATACAAAGTATAAAAGTTTTAAGAATTCCTTCTAATATTATTTAGAGGAATAAAAATTTTCAACACATATAACGCTATAATAAATCAAAAAGGTTTTTGAAACTTGTTTTTAAAATTTAATCTTATTAAAGTCTTAATATATATATTGCTCAATTTATATTAAGATAGTAATAATGAATTTATATTTTAATACCTCTTGAATATGATATGAACAGTTTTCATAATAGAATTTTTTTTTTCATTCCTGAGACTTGTTTGTTAAAAGTAGATATTTTTTCTGGTATTAGCTTCGTTCAGTTACTATTTTCTCTTTCTTCACTTTGGATAGCTTTTTCCTTTTAGGCTTCCTGTATTGTGAGACTTTTTTTCATAATGTTTGAGGTCTTGATGTTAAAGTACTGTGGAGTCTCTTTAGCAAAACTTCTTAGTGAACCATCATAATTTCAAAACTAGTTTCAACTCTTCTTTTTTATCATTGTTCGTTGCTAGATGTATATATTTTCGATTATCAAATCTGTTTTCCCCTTTTCTTGTCTTGATTTAATAAATGTTAATCCTTTCATTTTCTTGAATGGTTTTCTTAGATTTACATGAGATGATTTGATTTCTCAATGTTTTAGAGGATGCTTATATAGATTTTAGATTGATATCTGTGCTATTCTTAAATAAGATGTCGGATCTCAAAAATATACGAGTTAACTATTATTTACGTTGTCAACAAATCATCCTTTTCAGCGTCAAATTGTAAAACAATTTGGCTACCAGAGTCTTGCAAATATTTCTTTTACGGAGACCTAAATCTATTTTAGTAACCATCTAAAATTTGTTAAATGTATTACATAAAAGCTATTTTGTCAAAATATCCAGTTTATTTGTAGTTAAATTAAAAATATTAGGACTACTGAAATAGTGGTTCTCAATATATAAGTCATTTATATGATATGATATAAATATCACTTTTTAAGATATACTCATTGAATATAAGATCGCATCCATACCAAATGCTATGTGTAATTTATGTATTTAGGTTATGTAGAAATACTTATTTTGTATAAAAAAACATTCTTAAAGTGAGAATAAATTTCATGTTTTAAATCCTTTTAAAAGAATTTACAAGGCAAAATTAAATTTTCTTATATGTCAGTTTCAGCATACATTTACAGGAAGTATCAGTTTATTAGAATATTTCTGATCTCTGTGTTTTGGAACAAAACATGTCAAACAGCATTATTCGGAGGTCAAATTTTCTGTTGACAGATGAGAATTTATTGGTTTCATGCGACTGATGAAAATATTATTTCTAAAAAGCACATAAATCTCTCATTAGATGAAGTTCTCTGAAAAGTAAATAAATTATAATTTCACCAAAAACTGAGCTGCCATGTGTAATGTCAGAGCTCTTGGAACATCAAGTTATCGATCTCAAAATTATTCAACTCTGTTTGTTTTTGG
>BMAW01105611.1:0-10346 GCA_019974015.1 Nephila pilipes
AACTGTATAAATTTCTGTTTAAGGAAATTAGATACTTAAAAAAAATCAGAGGGAAAATTTGTTTTGTCAAATAGTATTTTTTTTTCTTCCTATTTTGCTTTTTTTTCCTTTTGATGTTCAGTAAGCAAAATAGTTCTCTGAATATTCAATGGAATGGTGATTGTTTTTTTATTTATACTTTTTAGGAACGAATGTAAGATTTTATTTTAAAAAGTCATATACCACACGCACATGGTATTTTATTCAACTTCTTATATAATGTTGTGATCAAATAATAAATATGAGTAATCAATCGATCAAATTCATTTTAAAGTCAACTAATGATATGAATATTAATTTAGATTTCTGACGTTGAGCTAATCGTGGTTTCTCTTCAGTAACTTTGGGGACTTTTAATCAAGATTGATTGCTTTTGCTAAACAACCTTTGCTCAACCAAAAATGAAATATGATTATACAAAACAAGTAGAAATGAAGTGAAGCTGGAGAGTTAGGATATATATAAACTCAGACTGAGAGTCGCGATAGGGAAGTTGAAAGGGGTTGATAGAGGTTGAAAGAAAGGTTGAAGAAGGAGGTTGGAGTAGAAGTTGAATGATTCGAAAAGTTGGGATTGAGTTATTCTAATGTTCAGCAATTGCTTCAGAGTCGAAGTTGCATTCCAGGAAGGCTCAGTGTTAAGAGTCAGTTAGATTATTACTGGTAGATTGAGTTAAGAAAATAAGGCCCTTGTCCGGGAGAGCATTCATAATTGTTGTTATATTAACAAGCAGTTAATAAATGGCGTAATTATTGTTCTAGGATCTCTTTGATCGACTTATTGATTCTTGGTGTTTAAACATTGAGTTTAGCTATGGCACAAGAGGCAACCCGGAATGGGCAGCCGACACAGATTTAATGTAAGTGTTTGTAAGTAGTTTCTTTGTTTAATGGAACATGTAAAATCTGATGTACTTTCAATAAACAAACTGCTAGTAATGAATTAGTATTTTAAAATTGCTGTTGATTTGTGAAAAGTAAGAATATTTATAACGTTGGGTTATGCAAGTTTTTCTTCACTTATTTCGGAGACTTAAAATTAATTATTGTGAATTGCTTTAAATTAAAATCCCTTCCTAATCAAAATGAAATATGTTTAGGTAAATTAGCTGAAGATAGAAGATTGAATAATATTTACTCAAAAACGCAAGAAAATGTGAAATTTGGTTTAAATTAATATAAATGATGAAATAATTAGGACATAAAAATGCTTTCCTTATTGCATTAGGTATTACAATATTAATAATGCATTAAATAGAAGTAAAACACGAATGAAAACATATTTAATATTCTTAACTAATACTCTTTTTTAATTAAAAAGAAATCAAGATGTGGTGTAGTTTTCATTGGTGAAGGATTCAACAACTGCATTTTTAATTACTTCATTAAGCAAAAAAAAAAAAAAAAAAAAAATGAGAAATATAGCAGAGAGTTGTAACCAAAAATAAATTTACTTAATTTATCTCTTTATTTTAAATCCATCGTCAACATATACTGTGCCTAAGAATCCAAACCATAACCCATTGAAGAAGAAATCTTGCATTATACACACCCTTTTATTCACTAGATTTATCAATAGGAACTAAATTAATGAGAATGATTCAGTAATTTTTTTATTTGTGTCGTTTACTGAATGTACGGGTGATTTAATTATTACCCGTTTGTACAAATCGAACTGTCGATTCCTTTTATAGCACCTAAGGGTTTATTTAATTAATATGATACTTGAGCTACGCAATGGACTTACGGAGACCTGCCTGTTAGATGATGAAAACGAATACATCTTCGTTCAGTTGTTTGGGACTTGCTTTGAATTATCGCTTATACTAGTTACATGAAGACTTTTGAAGATGGACCTCCTTATTTCAACTATGTTCAACTGAAGACGAAACCAGAATTTATATTTCTTACAATTAACTTACGAATCCTGCTATATGAGAAGTTATCTACCACTCAACAATTGACATACGCCGGAAGAGATGTATTTTGGCAAATCATTAATAGAACTATCAACTGGATAACACACACGGCCATAACATGGTAGGCCAGGAAGCCTACATATTAATTAACGGACCAGAATAGCTTCTCTAATATTACTATACATAAAAAGAGGAGGAATATCATTTCGTTAATTCATTACTATACGTGAAAAATGTGTGCCCTATTTGGTTAAATATGTAGCAACTCCCATATTATATCAAGGTAAAATCCCAAGATTGCTCTCCAAGAGCGAATCTTCCATTGTTCGAAACAGTTTTGGAAGTCTTTTATTAGCTCCTTCAGGACGCGTGCCGCTTTCTCTTTCCCTACTTCAACCGACTCAAATCTTGTACCTTTTAATGCATATTGTCCATTTGGAAACAGATAGTGGCCGCGTGGTGCAATATTCGGTGAGTAAGGTAGATGGTCTAACATTAGGATTATGTACTTGGCCTAAAAATCTCTTGACACACAATGCGGAATGACTTGCCCTTCCATAATTCGGGTATCCCCCCCCTTTATTCTTTCACGGAGTTCAGAAAGAACGTGCAGGTGGTAATGTTAAATAATAATTTGACCTTCAGGAACCCAGTGAAGGTAGAGAATCCCATGAATATTGAAAAACCAACAACCATTGCTTTGAATTTTGATTTGGTCATTGGAAATGTTTTGGCTCTTGGTGAAGATAGGCTCTTCCGATGCATGGGTTGGCATTCCAGTGCATTTCAGTATTATAAGTACAAAAAACTTGCATTCGTTACTATTTTTTCCAATAAGTTTGGGTCATTTTTAATGGTATTCAATGTGTCAGTCGAAACATTTTTGTGACATTCTTGTTCTTCAAACGTGAGAGTTTAATGCCCCATTTTAGCCCACACTTTTGCGTGTTAAAATTGTTATACAAAATTTGCCATGCAGATTCTTTGTCTATTCCTGTACACTCATCAATGCACGAATACTTAACATACGATCAGATCGAACAAGATTTTCAATTTGTTGGATATTGTCATTTGTTTTTGACATGGAAGGGCCGTGAAACATTTTTCACGTCTTCTCGGCCATGTTGAGAACGCTTAAACTACTCGAAGACCCATGAACCCGATAAACATATATTTATTTTAAATCATTATAATTTTAGTAGCGTGTTTTCCATGTTTCATGTGAAATTTCATAACAATTCGTTGTTCTATTGTTACACTTGTATTTTTTTCGCGAAATATAGAAACAAACAAAAAAAAAACCCACATCAAATGTGATCGAAGGCTACAGCTACATAGATTTGTTTACAGAAGCTAGAGACCCTGCATTTGAAAGATCTTCCCACTAAACAGCTGTCGGTCGCTGGCGTTTGACACATTCGTACTTCTTCTGTTACAGTTTCAGTTTCGTTGTTAAATAGCCACACCTCATAGTAATCTAATTTAGTTTTCTTAATTAAAATTACGCGAAGGGGAATATGTGGAAAATGTTGTTTTGCCAATGATATGCAGCGTTCAGAAAGGCGAAAAGTCTATCTTTATGAAATCGTCTACTAACAGTAAACCGAGACACCTGTCTTCCGGTGGCTGCAAGCAAATGCTGAGTAATGTCGCCAGCTGTCAGTTTTCTATTCATTCTAATTGTTGGGTGATACATCTTTCAACAATCTCCGTTGTTTTCCTCGGCAAACCTCCGCCAATGTTTTTTACAGCTGTATCAGTCCTTTGGAAGGCTTTCCAAGCTCGTTAAACAACACTTTTATCAATTCTAAACTCTAGGGTGATAAACGGCAAAATACTCGCCATCTCAAGCTTGTCGGTCATTCTACCGCTTGTAAAGGTATTGTAATGCTTTATTGTACAAAGCACAAACTATATAATTTGCATTTGTAGCAGAATGTCTGCCAATATGCCTTCCTTGTCATTCTTTTTAAATGGCCTTACGCTGCGCGCGTTGACTTTACGCATTTCGTGTGTTTTAACATAACCTCTGGTGTCACTGTGATAATATTTGCATATGTATCACCTCTTCTTTTTTTGTTCAGTTTGCTTTTCCTTGTACTGATCGCAAATTACAATTTTCAACAATTTCGGAGTTGTATGTTGAAAAATGGATTTGCTGCTTACGTTTTGCACATTAATATATTTTTACTGTTTTCAATATTTCAAGTTCATTTTATAACTATTAGTAAGACCAATTATTTTCTATTCGTAATTTGTATCAGCAATTTTAAGAACACTTTCTTCGTTAAAAAGCACATCACTATCCAAGCTCCGTTATGAATCATTATGAATGAATATATGATTTAAAATATTATATATACATGAAAAAGGAAACTGTATTTGGTATTGTAGATGATATAAACATAAAATGTGGCTTACGGATTAATAGCAGTACTCCAATGCAAAACGAGTCACAAAAACAGCCGAATCGATTCAATCTTCGACTTTCCCTAATAAGCAGAGCAAGAGAAAGTGTGTTGTATGAATGTGTTTCAACACAGAGTTGCATAATTTTATTTAACGCATAATTTTATTTGTGGAAATTTTGAACACTGGCTGTTTATTATGTGCTTCAATTAGTCATTTTATTTATCTTCTAAGAACATTTCATGTTAACAAAAAACTCGTTTCAGGTTGTCTTCAACTAATGTTAAAGAATAGGGTCTAAACTTCGACTTCATTTTTTAGTAGAAAAAATGCTCTAATATTAATATAAATTTCTATGAACAAAACACATTTAAACGTTTATTAGATTACTTTTTTGTAATTTTGCTTAAGAATCACTCAGTTTTTCGCCTTTATGCAAGATTGATAATCAATTTTCTATGTTTAAGTATGGAAGACGATAAATTCGAACACATTTTTCATAAGAAAACAATGATTTATAATAGTGGAATTGAGTCGTTTAAAAATATACACTTCGTCTTTTTACATAGCATAACCAGAGAATAGTTTTGTGTCATTATGAATAATTTCGTTAAAGTTTAAAATTAATTTTTGTTAATTATAGACTTATTTCGAGCTGTCTACGACAGATGGCGCCCGGATATATTTTTCTTCTAAAAACGTACTCCTAGCTATGAAGGCTTATTTTTGGCGAACATGAAAAGTTTCTTTCCAAAAAATGCAAATCGCCAAATGAAATTACTGCAACTTTCATACTATGACAAATGATTGACAATGGAAAAAAAATTTTAAATTTTACAAACGTTATTAACTAACGACTAATAAACTCTCCGTTTGGGACTGTTTTGTATTTGTAATAACAGTTTGCTTAAAGTAGTAAATATTTTCCTTATTTATGTGATTTTGTCACTTTTTAGGAAGACTTCTGTTATTAAAAAGATGTTTATAAAAATAAGTTATAATTCTTTGAAGTAAAGGAAAGAAGAGAGAATCTGAGTTAAATTAGTATTGAATTTCTCCAAAATTCTGTAAATGAAACCCTTTTAAATTATTCTTTAAAAGAATTCAAATTATTATTTCATAAAAACAAACATAAAAGTTTTAATTTGATTATTGCAATGCACTGAATTAATTTTTTTGCTCTAACAAAAGAACTATTTTTAATTTAAATTCTTTATTAGGATTGTTTTGCAAAGTAGGCCATAAAGTGTGAGCATTAAAACCATTGGAATAATTGTTAATAAAATAATGTTTCTATAATTGAATTCAAATGTTTTTGCTTGCAACTTATTTTTTCTTTTATAAATTCCGATTATCAAGATTTCAATTATATTGTAACGGATTGGCTTATTCTGTGGAAATCATGTGTTAAATTTCTACCAGCTTAATAATGTTCATTAACTTCGTATGAAACAAACAAAACATGAAAACCTTACTTCAATCAATTCTAATTTTTCTTCGAGAGTATTTGAGATTGAAAAAGAATGATAAAAGAATAATATTAGTCGCAAAACGAATGAAATTAAAATTCCATTTTTCGAAATCAATGTCATTGAACTTTACAAAAAAAACTTAAACACTTAATTCAAATATACTTGTACATTAGATTTGTTGTAAATGTTATATCTATCATAAATGTATGTAATTGTAAGTATGTTTATAAGTGTTTATGTATAAGTATATTTTTAAATTTATGCTACAGATATGTTAAATTTTTTATATATATATATAACAGGTCAATTGAAAAGTCCCCAGCCGGACACATAGATGGCACTACTAGAATTAAATCCATATGTTTCTTAATTAGCCCTAACCCTTAAAAGATGCGTGTATAAATTTGACAGCTGTCGGATCATTAGTTTGTGAATTATAGCATTTTGAGTAAAGCTACTTTGTTATTGTGAAAAAAATGGATAAAAAGGAATTTCGCGTGTTGATAAAATATTGCTTTTTGAAGAGAAAAATACAGTTGAAGCAAACACTTGGCTTGATGCCGAGTTTCCGGACACTGCCCCAGGAAAATAACCATCACGGATTGGTAGGCTAAGTTTAGACTTGGTGAAATGAGCACCGAAGACGGTGAACGCAGTGGACGCCAAAAAGAGGTTGTTACCGACGAAAACATTAAAAAAATCCACAAAATGATTTTGAATGACCGTAAATTGAAATTGAATGAGATAGCAGACACTCTAAAGATATCAACTGAACGTGTACATCATATCATCCACGAATATTTGGGTATGAAAAAGCTCTGTGCAAAGTGGGTGCCGCGCGAGCTCACTTTTGACCAAAAACAAAGACGAGTTGATGATTCGGAGCAGTGTTTGAAGAGGATCAAGCGCAATAAACCCGAGTTTTTGCGTCGATATGTGACAATGGATGAAGCATGGCTCCATCATTTCACTCCGAAGTCCAATCGACAGTCATCCGAGTGGACTGCACACGATGAACCCGCTCCAAAGCGTGGGAAAACGCAACAGTCGGCTGGCAAGGTTATGTCGTCTGTATTTTGGGATACGCATGGAATAATTTTCATTGACTACCTTGAAAAAGGAAGGACCATCAACAGCGACTATTACATAGCGTTATTGGACCGTTTGAAGGACGAAATCGGCGAAAAAAGGCCGCATTTGAAGAAAAAGAAAGTGCTGCTTCACCAAGACAATGCACCGTGTCACAAGTCAGTGAAAACGATGGCAAAAATCCTTGAATTGTGCTTCGAATTGCTTCCTCATCCACGTATTCTCCAGATCTGGCCCCCAGCGACTATTTCCTGTTCTCAGATCTCAAAAGAATGCTCGCTGGGAAGAAAATTTCGTCGAATGAAGAGGTGATCACTGAAACTGAGGCCTATTTTGAAGCAAAGGACAAATCGTACTACAAAAAGTGTATCGAAAAGTTGGAGGGTCGCTATAATCAGTGTATCACCTTTGAAGGGAATTATGTTGAATAAAAAAAAACTAATTTTGCCAAAGAAATTGTGTTTTACTATGGTAGGCCGGGGACTTTTCAATTGACTTGTTAAGTTAGTTTTTTAAGCATCCCAGTCCCTTCTTCCTACAATTTTTAAAAGTATTATACTTTTTCCACAAAGGGAATTGAATTCTTTTTTCGGAAATGCTTTCTGCCCATTCGTTAAAATTATTACCCTCTCTAGTCTAAACCACTGATACTATGAAGTTGTAATTACAGAAAAAAAAACCCTCTTTTGAGCGTTACAAGAGTCTGCCTGACTACTAAAACACTTGTTATATTGATTTTTTTTATACTTTGCATCACAGTCTTACATTCATAATTCTAAACTTAAGCTAAACTCTTATAGTTTTATTGCAGGTATAATTACAGTACCAAATGATATAATTAAACCACGAAAGATTGTTTTAGTAACAGGAAAAAAAAACTTCGTTTAATTTATTTTCATGTAAATGTCGACCTAAAAACTACGTAAGCTTTAAATAATATTAATTGATAATTATACTTTGCAATTTATTTTAAATAAATAAATAGTAATAAATATAACGATTTCATAATTCCTTTGTAACTATATTTTTACTTTTTTATTATTAAAAAAAATTCGACATTTTCAATTTTCTGGCAAGTCCAGGAATTAGTTTTTAACATAAGTGTTATAATTTATTGCAATACATTATTATACGCATTAGGCTCAGAATTAAAGTCCGTTCAAAGATTATACAATGAGTTGAATTTCTCGGAATTCCTTTCTTACGTAAAACACATTATCAAAAGCACTTCATTCCCATTCAATACTGAATACATCATTTTTTTTTGTTCATCGGAATTTTCCTTTTTACTGTAACAAAAGTCAAGTTTGCCCCATTTTATAGTTAAATTAGAAAACAAATCATTCACGAAAGCTTTCTGATTTCTTTGTTGTACTTGAAAGACTGGAAATTAGTTTTCTAAATACGAAAATGATGTCTTTAATTCAAAAATGTAACTATTCATAGTTTTCAACTGTAGAAGTCTTTCATTTTTTTTTATAATTTGTCCTAAAAACTAAAAAGGAAACAAAAATGTAATTGTTTTAACAATTATGTACAATGATTAGTATTCGAGCCTTTTTTCTTCAGCAACTAAACTTTTAGGCTGCATTGTAACGTTATATGTTTGAGAACCTTGCTTTATGAATCGACTGTCTCTTTTAAGAATCAGCATTGCTATATATATATATCTAAAAGGAGTATTGTGAACAGGAAATGAGGAATTTGAGAGAATCTACGTGTTAGGGTGCTGTGAGTAGATTGAAAGTTTGTAATACAGTAGCGAACACGATATTGGTGCAGGAAAATTCATTGATCATGGTATGCTGCTCCGGATCAAATTTATAAACATTATTCCCGACACAGATCCAATTTTGCTGCTGTTAAGATAAATAGAATTCTTAATTATAAGCTTGGGTTGATAACGCAAGTTAGTAACCTATCCATATTTATTGTAATAGTTGTCATTCTACAATGCAGAAAAAACTAGTTTGATTTTTTAATTGATTCTTTTTTTTTAAATGAGCATTTATTGAGTGTGTCTGCCTAAGATTCTAAATAGTTATGTGGAGATGTCATACATAAGCTCAACATTACCCATATTGGATTCAGATCCGGAGTTGGAATGATAATTTAGCTGATTCAGTTTTCCGGTAATCTTTAATACAATTAAATATTTATATATATATATATATATATATATATATATATATGACGATTTTGTAACTACAAAATACCCGTAAAGTTTTATTTTATATGTGCGTATAGGACAAATCATGTATTATGTATTTTATAGAAAAAATTTTTCTCTTATTCATTACATTCTGACATAATTAGTAGTTATGTTGGCCAAGCAGTCATGATGCAGTTTTCGTCAACTTATAGGTCCGAATATTGATTCCGTTTGAAAACGCCGAAAAGGGGGTTAATGTACGTTGAATCTGTCGAGACTGTTGCTGACGCAACACCAACATTGCTGACATGGTGTGGAAGTATAGTGATTGGAATGCCTGCTCAGATGTTGTCATGGTTACTTGATTTGGCTCCAGAACTAAGAGTTCTGTCAAATCGTGTCACTTCTGATTGCAATGTTAATAAAACCATTGATATTATATAATTACTTTGTACTCACAAAGTGTGTTTATGGTTTTGTACTGCATCTACTTCACTAAAATTAATTAGATTTTTTTTCTCTTATTTTATTTTCTCTATTGAAGGTATGAATGTCACTCAGCCAAACAGGTCACACTGCCAATATTGCTCTTATTATAGTAATTTGTTTGTTTCCTCATTTTCTAAATAAGTTTGTTTTAACATTTAATATTTGGAGGTGTAGATATCCACTCAGCCAAACAGGTCACACTGCCAATATTGCTCTTATTATAATGATTTTGTTTTGTTTTCCTCATTTTTTACAAATAAGTTTGTTTTAACATTTAATAACCAATATACTTTCTTAAGATTTTTTCCTTTATTTAAAATTTTTTTTTTGATTCACTTATTTTAAATTTATTTATGTTTTCTCTATATTGTATTATGTATTAATGTTTGTTGCATTTTATGTTTTTCAATACACACATATATACTCTATAATAAAACAACTAGCACCAAGAAGGAAATGTCAGATTAGAAGACAAAGTTAGCTGATAGGAGAATTATGTACAGAATGGAAAATGGATTTAAAATTCCAAGAATTTGAATGATTTTTCAAGATGCATAGTTAGTAACAAGTTCAATAAGTTGTTGACTCACCTCTAAGCCTGGACACAGCCACCACATGACGTGTAGAGTGATAAACCTTCCCCTGTGGTCTCCTGCGGTATTTGTGGGCAAGTTGCATAGCCAATTATCAGCTAGGTCATCAACATTCCCAGGTAGATACGGTCTTGGCCTCCAGTCAACATCTCAGACATGCTCTGGGTGGTGCGATCACAAAGTGA
>BMAW01105612.1:0-17979 GCA_019974015.1 Nephila pilipes
TAATGTTACTATATGGCGTTACAATACCGCGAAATCTATATAGATAGGTTATATGGAGTGTTGAACTTGGTGATATGGGCTTGGATTTTACTTCTGGCTACCTGGAGGGGGGTAATTGTTAAAAGCACGTGTGGCGGTGCGGCTCTTTAAATGTAATGACATGATTTAAAGGGTGCACTTGTTTTCGGTTTGCTTTTTTTTCTTTCTTGCTTGCTTCTTAGTGGTTCGAAGGATAATTTATGGCCCTTTATGGGGGGTTAGGGCTTTTGGTAGTAGATGTTCTCAGCTGTTCGTTGCATTCGGTCAGTTTTTATTTGTAGCGAAAGTTATGTCGAAAAGAAAGTGTTTATCTGATACTAAGATTTGTGAAATAATAAATGAAACTGACAGTAATGTTAGCGAAAATAATCAAAATCTGTACATAGAGATTGTTGGCGCATGCGCGCTAATGCAGATATTCTGCTCTTCAGCGCTGTACCGGCAGATGAGAACTTTCTGTGGAAGAAGGCAGACGAGAATTTTCTCTGTAATACGTTGACGTGGGCAATAATGGAACTCTTGATAATTTGAAGCTCACAATTATTAAATGATTAAAATTTGCTGCGTTTGTAAATAGCTTTTAGATGTGTGGTGAAATAAAAAGGAAACAAGCGTAGCTGGTCCGTCTTTAAAATAAAAACAACTAAAATAAACAGACATTAAAGTAAAAAAAAACGGGAAGGGGGGGGGAATTAAGATGTGCCCTTTGCTCAAAATCTTTCGTGAAGCGTCACAATATGTGTGTAAGCCATATGACGTTGTACTATGCATTGAATTTTTATATATATATATACCATACAGCAAAATAAGATTTATCTTTTATATCTATATATTCCATATAATGGTACATCATTACACCATGAAATACATGTAACATAGGTAAATATATTTTGTATTTTCTTAAAAATATCATTTCTTATGTATAAAACATTCAATTTTCGATTAAATTTTTTTTCTTTTGTATATATTAAGTTTAATGCATTTTAAATAATATATGTAAATACCAAAATATTTTAATAAATAGCCGATTTTAGAGGAATTTTTTTCATGAATTAGGCTTAATATCTAAAATCGTCTGAGCACAGCATGACAATCCACGGTAAGAAGCTGCGGGCCCAGAGAAGCCCTTCTTTTTTCTCTCTCTGGTAGCGAAAGGGTTATTCAATCAGCACCATTTTCTATGTTACCCAGAAGGCATGAATGCATTCCCCTTTTATCCAAATAGGAAAGTGGGTTCCCCAGTAATTCCATATTTTTTACATACAGTGGTGAATCCATAGGCTGAGTACGAGCTCCCACCATAATTTCATACGCAGACAAAATAACATGCCTAGAGTATTCTACGGTTATGAAGGGCTAGTGACTAAGCAGTCACTTATACTTCGTCTGAAATGACATGGCGGATAGGACTGGAAATGAGTTCTGGTGGGGGTGGGAATGAGCAAGAGATGAGAAAGAAGTTTGATCAGTAGATTTTAGTCAGTGGGAAAAGAATCAAGTACCGAATTCTATTTGCTCTAAAAGAGAGTTTCAAGTGTGGATGCGAGGCGCGAAAGATGGCCGGTTTCATCGAGGAAGGTTTGTTGGCTATTAATAGTGCTATTGTAATGGTTTTGAATTGTATTGTAGAAAGAGGTTGATAGTTTAGAAATAATGTTGGGAATGGAGAGGGAACTTTTAAATCTTTGTGAAGCTAACGGACTGCCATGTATCTGGGGGCTTGGAATATTGAGCGGAGAAAGGTGTTTTGAGTTCTTTGTATGTGATTTCTAATGGTTTTGGCAATTGCCCCCCAGATTTGGCAGCCTTTGGTATTGACGGGAAGGAACGTGAATTTTGTAAATGAGGATTTTATTATTGAGAGATAATTGGGATTTTTTTTTGCCCAGTAGTGCTTGTAGGGAATAAAAATTTTTAAACGCCTTGTCTATTATGAGATGGATGTGGTCATAGAAGCTTCATTTACTGTCTAGGTGGTGCTATTGGTCCATTCAAAGTAACCTTTGAAAAGGTTAATTGGAGAGGAGTAATCAATTGGTTTGGTGCTTCTAGAGAAGAGGATTGCTTGGGATCTATCCGCATTGATGGAGATTCTCCAGAGGGAGGGCCAGTCTTCGAGGATGCCCACTTAGTCCTGTAAGATGCTTTGAATTTCAAGCGTGGAATTATGGCTAGTGAGGATCGTTGGATCATCAGCGGAGAGGCAGTCCTCTGCTAGTGGGGATGTTGGGAAGTCATAGGGGCAAATTTCAAACAAAATCGCAGACAAAATACTACCTTGCGTACAGCCGACAGAGATTTGGTAAATATCAGAAATATTGAGGTGAAGTTTGACTTGGAGATATCTATTATTGATGTTCTATTATTGATGAGGCAATCAGGATATTGAAGTTGGATGAGGCGGTAGGGATGTCGAGAAAAATACTGCCGGATGGAGTTCTATTTTGAAAATTGGATCTGGTGAAGTTAGTTACTCTTAGAAGTTGATGGCAAGTAGAGGTCTCTTCCCTGAATCCATGTTGATGCGGCGGGATGATATTATGCAAATCAATAAAATTCTGAATTCTACTGAGAAGGATTTTTTCAAAAAATGTGTCAATACAGGAGATGAGACCGATATGTCGGTAATTGAGCGATTGTTGGTGGCCTTTATTTGGTTTTGGTGTCACAGAAATTATAATGTGCTTTCATGACTCAGGAAAGTATCCCGTGAGTAGACATTTATTGTATATTTTAGTTAAAAAGGAGATTAAATTGAGGGAGAAAGATTTAATAAACAATTTTCTAATTTAGTCCGGACCAGGGGATTTTTTACTATTTAGTTTATGAATGATGTCCATCACCTCTGAAGGAGAGGTGAGAGGGGAATGTTATTATCAGGAGGCAATTGTAGGTAGGTTTCGATGGATCTTTTGACTATTTCAGTGTGGGCTTCATCTTCAAGGTCTTCATTGACCATGAATGACTTTTCAAGGGATGCATCAAAAAGATCAGTTTTATCTTTGTTATTGTATACGAGGCCTTGGTCTGCCATGAGAGGGGGGATGACCATGGGAGAGTAATTATTAGATTTGACAAGTTTATGGACGGAATTATCTTCAATTGAGGCTGTTTGAAGGTTGTTATTAATGGTTATTGTTTCTGATAAGAAGGAGCTCTTTCTTAATTTCTCTTTGCATTTTGTTGAGGAGCGATCTAAGAGGTGGATATCTAGTTTCTTGCCAAAGTTTTCTTAGTCTATTTTTTTTTAATCATTTTATTTCTCCGCCCCCGGGGGGGGGAAATCGTTGATGGGATGGAGTTTATTAATTTGAATTTACAGGCTTAGTTTATTGCAATATTTATAAAAGTGGTCAGAGAGGAAATTGAGTTTTTGATATCACTTATGCTGTTGATTGTGGGGTTTCCAGGAATGGAGTAGTAGAGGATTTGTTGGTAAGCTTCCCAATTAGTGAATTGGTTGGTGCTTGGTTCTGGAGGGGGGGGGGTAAAGTTTTGGATATTCACATTGAAGTGTACTGGTTCATGGTCACTTAAAAGATCCGGTTTAGTTTCCACGATGATATTTCCTGGACCGGACGAGAGGCAATAGTCTAGAGTAGCATGGTTAAATATCACCCAAGAAGCAATCCAAGGGGGGAGAGGATGGTGCAAAAATTTTAATATTAGAATTATTAATGAAATTGTTAAGTTGTCTGCCCTCAGGGTTATCAAAAGATGTTGGACTCTCCAAGAGTGGTGTTTGGAATTGAAATGACCTAATATTAAAATTGTGGTCTATTGCGGAACAGGTCAGGGATGTAGTTGGGGGGTACGTTTGGTGGGAAGTCTGTAAATGGAGCAGATGGTGAGGTGGCTATTATTTCGGTCAATGTTGATAGTGGTGCGTTCAAAGGAAGTAGTACTAATATTTGTTCTATGGTGGGCTATTGAATTCTTGATAATGAGGGCGGAACCTCCTCCTTTGTGTGTGAGGCGGTCAGATCTATGGGTTATGCAGTTAGTAAAATTTAGGTACTCACAAGGCGTGAGGAAAGTTTCCTGGAGACAAAGAAAAGAATGTGTGGGTTATTATTACAGCTAAAATTTTCTAATTCTGGGATCCGGGTGTGAAACCCGTCAGCATTCCAAGAAATGATAAATAAATTTAAAATTTTTTATTTCTATTAAACATTTAAAAAGAGAAGTTTATGTCTAGAAGATTGACGCAAGCCATGAATTTGTCGGCTTTAGTCATATTGGAGTTTGAGATTTTAATAAATGATTTGATTGTGGTAAACATCTCTTGGAACTGTGGGTTTTTTATTTGGGCAGACAACGTTGATCAGTTATTGGAGGGAGTTAATGGAGTTGGAGCGGTAGGGATGTAGGAGGTGAGCACTGCTGGGGTTGGTGTGGAAGACTGTGGGCTTGTTACGCTTGGATCTGGGTGGCTTTTTGTTTCAGTCTTTCTTCTCAGACGTTGATAACAGGAGGGGTGGCAATCACAGGAGGTTGAGTAGGGGCTTCAGTTTCAGGTTCAGATTCCGGGTTTTGTTTATTTTTCGGGTTTTTTGGGCCCCCAAGGAAGTTGGCAAGATGATCAGCATCACAGTGGCAATATTTTGGGGCTTCATCGACTGGCTTTTTATATAGCTTTGTGAGGTGTTCCCCGGCACATTTCAGGCATTTGGGGGCTCTTTAACAATGCTAGGAGTTATGGGGAAACCCCTGACATCTGTAACACTGGGGGGGGGGGCGATTTTTTTCTTGAATGCTTCAATATTTATTTTAATGGAGCATATTTAAGATATGTTGTACATTTCCTTGTTGGCTTCAGATTTTGGGAGGGAGACCAGGAAGAGAGGCATAAGGCAATAATTTTCTCCTAAAATTTTTAAAGAAATGCTTTAAAAAATAAATTCTTTTAATTTTGTTATTGAGAAATAAAAATGTTTATAAAAAACCGATTTTATATCATAGGAAACTTCTAAAAAATCCAAGAACATGCACACTTTATGCTGATTTCTCACTGTTCGAAATGTAAATTTTCTTCATAAATTCATCTCCATTACGATTTTCAGCACCTACTCACCAGTAATATTTTTCTCTATTATTTTTCTACTAGAGTGAATGGTTGACAGTTTTCAATTTATTGTAATCAATTGTACTTTATATATAGAAGCACTTGCATAAAGTAAATTTAATGTAATGAAAATTTAAATACAAGAAATTTAAATTTCATTCGCTACTTAACTACATTGTACAGAAATGAAAGGATATCAGATTTTGTGTCACAAACTATTAATGTGAATTTATCTTTTAAACAGTAAGCAATTTAAGCTATAACTTTCATGAAGTTATTTTAAAGAAACTAATTATTTCTAAAACATTTTTCTCTTAGAGTAACAAAGAAAAGCATTAGTAATAATTTCTATTTATTTATTTTACTATACAAATTTACAATTCAAATGATATTTTACACTCAAAATTTATATATATATATATATATATATATATATATCTGTGTGTGTGTGTGTAATTATACTTCAAATATTATAGATAAAAAATAAAACAAATGTCAGAGTAATTAAAGTATATAAAATTTCAACAATTTAAAAAAAATTGAAAAATGCTATACTTAATTATGTATTTTAATTTTTATGATTAATATCTTTCTAGTCCTCATTAACGAATAAGCTGCATTGAGAATAATATAAATAACTATAAATATCGAAGAACTTAAAATCTTGATTATTAGAAGTTGCTTTTCAAAAACCTTTTAATGAATTGACACATTTAAATGAAATCATTTCGGAAAAATTACATCTACAATAAATTTTATCTTTCGAGAAGACATTTCAATTTGTCGAAGTAATTCCAGATACCCTCGACTGTTGACATTCTGAAAATTGACTTTTAGAAAACAAAGTGTTTGTTATTTCCTTTGCTTTCCGCAATCTCTGCCATTCGAAAGGAGAATTATAATAAGGATAAATTTTGCTCCAAGTAGTTATCTCGCCAAGACTTTAAAACCGTTGCCAAGGTGAAGAGGTCGTTTCTCAAATTATCTTCCGTTTTTTATTATTCTTTTGTAAAAATTAATGAAAAATAATTTTTTTTTGAATAAATTATCTTTGACTCGACATTCCCTTTTGCTCTTAAAATTTAAGGTATAAAAAATTATGTTACGCAAAGTGTGAAGTTTGAAAGAAATCCCACGTTTAAAAAACTCGCTTTTTATGGGTGTTTTATTTATTCAAGCAGTTTATTTCAACCCTAAAAATGAAGACTGATACATAAGGCGCAATCTATATGTAAAATATACAGTAACACATCAATCAATAACTCCCGAGACTAACCCAGAGATGGCGCTCGTAGTAAACCAGTAACCAGGTCTTTCTAGAGTACGAACCTTTGCTTGAAACGTGTCAAAATTATAAGTCGATCGGACCAGAAACAGCTGAGTTATCGAGGTTGGAGTAAAGTCGTTTTGTAGTTTGTTTAAAAAATGGAAAAAACCGAGTTTCGTGTTCTGATAAAACATTGTTTTTTAATGGGTAAAAACACCGTGCAAGCGAAACAATGGATTGAAAAATGTTACCCGGACTCTTGTCCATCAAAAGCAACGATTTGTCGGTGGTTTGCCGAGTTTAAACGTGGTCGTACCGACACAAATGACGCGGAACGCTCGGGTAGACCTGTGGAAGCCGTTACACCGGAAAATGTGAGCGAAGTGACAAAAAATTATAATGAAAGATCGTAAAGTGAAGCTCCGTGAGATTGCTGAGATGACACAGATATCATATGGAAGTGTATTTACTGAAAAAGGTTTTTTGAAGTGAAGTGAAAAAGGTTTTTTCCAAGTGGGTGCCGCGATTGCTTTCGATGGAACAAAAACAGCAATGAGTCGATGATTCAGAAAGCTGTTTATCGCTATTTACTCGCAACAAAAAAGATTTCTTGCGGGGAAAAAAAAAAAAAAAATTGGAAAAGCGTTGGAACGATTGTATCACCCTAAAAGGTGATTAACAAAAGGTGTTATGTTGATGAATAAAAAAAAATTTTGCAAAAAAAATGTTGTTTTCAATGTTAGTCTCGGGAGTTATTGATTGATGTGTTACTTCCGAAAACGATTGCAAAAATTCTTGAAGCAAGGATATAAGTAGTTTTCCTAACTTTAGAAATGTTTAGCTGACTTTCATTTTAATACTAATTTATTAAATTTACTAGAACTAAGTAATACCATAGACATTCTTGATAATGCAAGTAAAACATTTTGTGAAAAGGCCCAATAGAGTTGTTAGCACTACCAATATGTCCAAAAGAACTATATCGGTATTTGAATATTTACCCAAGGTTCATTAATATATTTTTAATTTAGGATACAATTATTCAAAGCTAGTAATTCAAAATAATTTATTTCTAAAAATCTTATATTCAAATTTGTAAATTTTTATATGAATATATCTTCACTTCTTTATGGCTTCCCTTAGCATCAACATCATTGTTTGGTAAGGTGCAACGAGTTAAACAAAATGCATAAATGATGAGAAAAGGATTAGTAGGAGTTTTTTTTGTGTGTGTGTGTGGTGGGTTACAAAGCATGCATGTTTTTTTTTTTTTTTCCTGTATGATAAATCACTTTGGAGTAAATGTCTTTTCCTTAATTTTACCCGTTGAAATGTCACAATACAAAAACAAAATGATTCTTTATAAATATTTTTATTTGAAATACCATTTTTCATATCTTACGCTATTGTAACAGATAGTAGTGACATTACAGAGATATGTTTTCAATTAAAGGCTGGTAGAAAAGAGTATGCAATTTTTGTTTTATTTTGTTTCGCTGAGATAGGTGTGCAATTTTTGATTAGTTTGTATTTTGTAGTACCTTTGATCCCCGATTCAGTGATAAATGTAAATTGTTGAAGCGTGGGCAATTTCCTTCCAATTAATTGCAGGAAGTATAATTCCAGGAATGTTTTTTTGTATGCATTAAAAATTTTTTTTGCAGTTGTTTTCGTAAGGTGCAAAGAAAGAACCTTAATTAAACTAAAAGTTGTATTTTTTTAAAAAAATTATATTCATATTGATTTATTTTTCTTGTTAGTTACATAAATTTTCTTATGATGTGAAATCAAATAATAATGAATTTAAAAATACCTTTTTTTGCAATTTTTCCACAAAAAAGAAAAGTGAAAAAATTCTTCAATATTCAGAATGAAGAAAGGTATAAAATTTTTTCCTTAATTACTGTTATAAATTATCCTTTTAAATCAGCATTTTCATTAAAATTTTTTTTAACATAAAATAAGATAGTTAAATTATGTATCTTACACTACTAAATGTGCAACTTGAAAAAAAAAAGGGAAAAAAACCCCTCCAGTTTTGAAAAGTCAAACGTCATACTTCAGATCATTAATTTCCCTTTCAGAGAACACAATATTTATTACCTTGGACACTCAAGTTATAATAATCACGCTCTGTGAGAATTTTAAACCTATGAAGAAATTCCGAAAAAGAAATATAACTTTCATTTCTATTTTTTTCACACAGAACTTCATTTCACTATCATCTTCTAAGTGGTTACTAAATTCGATGTACAGTAAATAAATACGTTAAATTTGTAAGAAAATTTTTACTAACCACCAAAATGCCGTTGAAACCACAGTATTGAAAGTGTTAGGTAAAATTTTACAGTGAATAAATATTTTTTTTTTTCTAATACTCGGGACTTATTTACAGAAGCAATATTGAAATGTATATATAAAGATGCTTCTAATTAGTAGAAAATAAATGGTTCTAACTCGAGAACAATCTGAGGCAAATATTAATCAAAATAAATATAAGAGAGCTGGAAATTTCAGTTCTTTCAGATGAATTGTTCTTAGCTATTCTGATTCCTTTTTCAATAATTTTCCTTGGTTCAGTTGTTCTTTAAATTCTTAAAAAAAATTCTTAAGAATATTCAAAGAAATTAAACAATACAGAACTCCCATGCATGTACACCTAGGTTGTTTATACACAAAGAGATATATCAACAACAAATTTGTATTACCTCTTTTCCTTGAAACTAGTCGAGAAGGCAATTTTCTTCAAAATCTATCTAGGATATAAAAAAAAAAAAAGTATATGTAAGAATTTATAATGTTTAAAATCAGTAAATTTCAGCATGTGAGTGTGAAAAAGATTTTTTAAACCCCTCCTCTCCTAATTTTTTAGTTTAGCGAAAAGAAGGGGAGGAGAATAAACATTTTGTTGCATTCTAAAAAATTTAATATGTTTTTTTTTTAATTATCTTGCATACAGACTAGTGCAGGATACTGGAATTAAACATAAGAATATTCCTAAAATTCAGTAATTGTGACCTGGGTGGCCAATTTGTCTCGTGAACAACACAATGTGATCCATGCCCCAGATGGATAGAAAACAACGTGATAATATAATCGTTTTCAATTTTGTCAGGAGAAAGATATTGCAAATTATCAATAAGCAATCAAACTCTTAAGACCAATTATTTAACGTTTGTAATCAATCGCCATCAACAAATATATAGTCATTTCACTAAATAAATTAGTAAAAAAAAAAAAAATAATAACAAAAATGACATGTGATAGCAATATTCTCTATTTTGTCATTCATACTAATTATTTAATCTGGAGAAAACAAAAACTCATATAATATTCAGTCAACAACTTTCCATTTTTGATTTCGTTTTCGAACTTAGAATTATTTTTGTATAGTTAAACAATAGTAGGTATGGGTACATATTAAAAGAGTAATATAGCAATGCAGCAGTATCACAAGACAAGTTCAACAGTAAACCCCTACATTGTTATGATTAGTATCTTATATTATTCTGAGAAAAGAGAATATTTTTGATAATTGACACCCTTAAATCTCTTTATATCTATCTATATCCTCACTCACACACACACATATAAATATACATGGCTCCCCAGCGAAGTCTTTTGGATTGGACAGGCGTGGTTAAGGGCTTGGATATAAGCTTCCGGGAGTACTTTCACTGAACGTCCAGAACAACGTTCATATTTTGTGGATATACAGCCCCAATAGTAAGCATATGCAAACACAGAAGCAGATGTTCCAAGAACTTGATTCGACTCAGTTTTAACCTCTTTCGTTATTAAGCCTTTTAAATGTGTTTAATCACCGCTCTAAACTCACCTTTCTCAGTTTTGAGGAGTTATCAATTTTTTTTTTTTTCCTTCAGTCGAAAATAACAAATTAACCATTTGATGGAAGTAACAGATACTTCTCTCTGACGAATCAATGAAAACAAACATTTTTCGATGCAACCAGCCCCATCTCTTGATATTTCTAAGGACTTCACGCATATAAAGTTTTGTTATTAGTAGTAGAATTAATAGCTTTTTCTGAAATGTTGAAATGTTTGACTAATTTGAAAAAAGAAATTGAACAAAATTTGAATGGTACTACTTATTTATATCATGGATTCATCATTCAACTAAGTCTGCTTTACTTCAAAAAATTTTTAGTACCATTAGCAATTATAACAGGTCCTCGATCCTAAGCGCGATCCCAGCGCCTCTGTTGACATCTTTAGTATTGAATGAAACAAGTTTTGTTTTGTTACAAACGTATCTAATATTTAAGACTCAAGTTGAAATTTTCGTTTTCCTGACAAGATTATGTGCAAATTCAATG
The DNA here is from genome assembly GCA_019974015.1 of Nephila pilipes. NCBI lineage: Eukaryota > Metazoa > Arthropoda > Arachnida > Araneae > Nephilidae > Nephila > Nephila pilipes. The sequence goes on from BMAW01105612.1 coordinate 10,711, forward strand.
TTTTGACATATAATTTCATTCGTACATACCATTTTTAATGTTCATTACATGTTAAAAGCTTTTTAGATTTTCATTTGTCCTCTGAGAAATGATTCTAAAACCGTTTTTTGATTAGAACTTCTACCAATAATTTATAATTTTTTTATTCTTTACCTCTTACCACGCTATTCTTTCAACACAAATGTGTGTACAGTTTTTTTAACATATATTTTTGCGCAAATTTCTTCCTTTTTTTTACATTTTATCCATAAGATTTGCTAACAATATCTTTTAGTTCTAGCATCACTTTTGACATCGGAATTTTTGCTTCCAATTTAAATGAATTTAACTATTGCTTGTCAAATTAATCCTCATTAATTCGATTAATTTAAGGCGGAAAAAAATTATTCTCTCTCAACAAATTTACTCTGCTTATTAAGTAAGTAGACTCATCGGATACCTCGAAAAGGAATAAAATTGGATTCAGCAGAAAGGGTAAAATATTTTTGAAATATTTTGAACACCAACAAAGTTGCACAAATAGTCTGCATATCCAGAAGTAATGTTGCACGATTCCGCTATTGGCGCTCGAAGTGTAAATGTGCTGGGATTTAATTTTCAAAATATATATTTATAAAAAAAAAATCAGTATCATTTAAAGTCACAGGAATATAAAGTGCATGCACCACTTTCTTCGTTTAAAATATTGTATAAATATCCTTAACTTTTTTTTTTTTATATATGAAACGTATTTTTTAATAACATCACATCAGGTAGGTTACGTTTTTTAAAGTTCCAGCAGTGGCGTGAACTGCTTTTTCTTTGTCTAATGGAGCATGGCATGGATAGAAACATGAAGGTATTAATGATTTTGTGAGTAAAATTTTTGAATTGGTAGTAAAGAGAGGATTGAATAGTGTTAGAGTGACTTATGAGTGTTAAGTGGGATGAGCGATATGATTGGTAGAAGCGAGCGGAGGGTAGGGTCTGCCGTGGGTGAGGGGGAGCAAGCGCTCCGCTCTCGCCGGGGCAGGGTAGCAGTAGGTGAGAGGGGTGGAACTGCCGATGGGAAGGGTGAGCGGGGCTCAACCCTAGCCGGGGCAGGGAGGAAAGGACAGGGAGTAGGGGAAGGAGAGTGGTTAGGTCTGCTGGGGGAAGGGGGAGCTGCTCCCCCTTCCCCCAGCAGACCCTGCCACGGCTCCCCCTTACCGTGGCAGGGTGGAGAGGGAGAGAGAAGAAGGGAGAAACGGTAAGAGAGAAAGTTTTTGATCAGCTATTCGAACAGCTGATTGAGGTGGGGAAGTGGGTCAAGTTTCGGTTTGTCGTAGGTTTCTTTAAAAGGTCAGATTTTGGATTAATGCAAGGCGATGATAGTAGTTAATTTCTTGAATGATGGTAGATTGGGCGTTGATGGTTGGGTTGTTGTGGTTTTCAATGCTATTGAGAAATGACTCACAGAGCTTGTGGATAGTTTTTGCGATGGAGGGTATCTTGAGTTCAGTATGAAGGAATCGGATTGCCATGTATCTAGGGGCTCTTGCGATGTGTCGGAGGAAGATGTTTTGGGTTCTTTGAACTCTGTTTCTATGATTGATGGCGGTGCAGCCCCAGATTTGGCAGCCGTAGGTGATCACTGGTAGGATGTAGGTTTTGTAGATTAAGAGCTTGTTTGAAAGAGATAATTTTGACTTTTTTCCAAGTAGAGGTTGTAGAGAATAGAATTTTCTGGAAGCTTTTTGGATGATGGACTCGATGTGATATTTAAAGGTGAGTTTTGGGTCTAGCTGGATACCTAGATAGGTGACTTGATCAGCCCATTCTATGTATTCATCGAAGAAGTTGATAGGAGGAGGTGGGTTGTAGGGTCTATTGCTGTGGTTGAAGAGGATGGCGTGGGATTTGCTTGCATTTATTTTGATTCTCCAGAGAGAAAGCCAGTCTTCTAGGATCTCGACGTAATCTTGGAGGATATATTGGATTTCAGTGATAGATTTGTTTTTTGTTAAAATGGCCGCGTCGTCCGCAAAAAGGCAGATTTCAACATAGGGTGAGGTGGGGAAGTCATATGTATATAAAGAAAAAATTTGGGGAGAGATCAAACTTCCCTGTGGTGTTCCTGCAGATATATGACATATTTTAGAGAGCTGGTGATGAAGTTTAACTTGAAATGTTCTGTTTGATAAATAGCTATTTATAAGTTGAATGAGATAAGTAGGAAAGTTGAGTTGGATGAGTCGGAAAATCAGTCCCTTGTGCCAGATGCGATCGAACGCTTTCTGTACATCAAGGAATAGACCACCTGAGATGATTTTATTTTTGGAATTGGATTTTACGAAATTTACTACTCTAAGTAGTTGATGGCAGGTTGAGGTCTCCTCTCGGAAGCCATGTTGATGTGGAGGGATGATATTGTAGATGTCGGAGAAGTACTGTAAACGTTTAAGGATGATTTTTTCAAAACTTTTTGCTATTGTAGAGATGAGGCTGATAGGTCGGTAGTTGTTAGGATCTTGAAGGTCTTTTCCTGGCTTCGGAATCATGGTGATGACTGCGTGTTTCCAGGCTTGAGGAAAATGATTTAATTGAATACATCTATTGAAGATTTTAGTGAGATAGGTGATGGAGTTGAGAGTAAGGGATTTTAGTGCAAAGTTTTTGATTTTGTCTGGTCCCAGAGCTTTTTTAATATCTAGTTTGAGGATGATTTCCATGACTTCGTTGGGAGAGGTGAGAGGAGGGTTGTTGGCGTCGTGTGGAGTGTTGAGGAATCGGTTTACTGTGTCTTCCACCATAATGGTGTGCCGTTCATTTTCGGGTTCTTCGTTGACTTGGAAGGAGTCTTCGAGGGTGTCAGCGAAGAGGTTAGCTTTGTCGATGGTATTGTAGACTGGTCCTTGGTCACTATTGAGAGGAGGGATGATGGTAGGCTTGGATTGGTGGTACTTGATGAGTTTGTAGAGTGAGTTGTCTTCGGCATTTGCAGTGAGAAGGGTGGAATTTAATCTATTTTCTCTGATGAGGTTAAGTTCTTTTTTGATCTCTCTTTGCATTTTGTTTAATGTTGTGCGGTATGGGGGGAATCTTGTGTCTTGCCACAATTTTCTTTGTCGATTTTTTTCTTTTATTTTCTCACGTAGGTGAGGTGGAATAGTGGAGGGTGAGGAGGAGATAACTTTGCATTTACTAGCTTGCGTAATTGCACTATTGATGGTGGTGGTGAGAAGGTTGATTGAATTATCAATTTCTTCAGTATTTTCTATTTTCGGGTTTCCTGGGATATTGTCGTGGATGATGAGCTGATATTTATTCCAGTTTGTGAAGTTGTAGGTGATTGGAGCTGAGGGGGTGAAATCTTGGAGGCTTACAGTGAAATGAACCGGGTTATGGTCGCTCGTAAGGTCGGGTATGGCTATTGCGGCAATGTCGTTGATACCAGTTCCTATGCAGAAATCAAGGGTGGCATTTTTGTATCTTGGGCAAGAGGAGATCCTGGTGGGTTGGTTTGGAGCAAAGATATTAATATTTGTGGAGGTTATGAAGTTGAATAATTGTCTACCAGCAATATCGTCTCGGGATGAGGGGCTCCAGGAATGGTGTTTGGAGTTGAAGTCTCCGATGATAAGACAATTTGCCCTGTTTCGGAATACTTTCTTGAGGTCTTCTATATAATTAATGGGGGCTCTGCCATTCGGGATTCTATAAATATTACATATGGTGAGATTATTGTTGTTGTTTAATTCGACGTTGATAGTGGTATTTTCAAAATTTGAGGTGGAGATTTTGATGCTATGGTGAGAGATTGAGTTTTTGATAAGAGTAGCTGTCCCTCCTCCTTTGTGAGTAAGGCGGTCTGTTCTATGAACTGTGTAGTTGGGGTGGCTGAGGTTGTCGCAGGGTCTAAGGAAGGTTTCTTGAATGCATATGATATCTGGGCTATTGTCATCTATGAATGTAGCTAGCTCCTGGAATCTTGCGTGGAGACCATCAGCGTTCCAGGAGATAATTTTGAGAGAATGGAAATTTCTATTTGGGTGGAACATTAGAAGGAGCTGATAGGGAAAGTATCAGTACTTTTTTACACTAATTTTTTTCCACACGAATTCCCACCCACCCTTATTTTTTTTCCAAATATACAAATGCTATTTTAGCTGCCTAATTCCCCCTCTTTGAGTCAGCCACTCTATCAGGGTATTAAAAGGGCATTTAAAATGTACTACATAATGCAAACGATTAAATATATGTTAGACTTGGTGTAAGAAAGAAATTTGAATACTGTGGAAGCATGGAGAAAACTTACGAATGTGAATTTTATTACATATGCTTCTTTTGCCATCAAACAGTTGCTCCAATCGACCTTAAGTGCTTGTTGGGAAAATATTTTGCAAGCATGCGTCAAAAGTGGAAGTTACATAGTACAAAAATCATTTGTGTGTGTTCTGAAATTATTACTCTTATCAAATACACTTGGTGGTGAAGGTTTTAACGACTTGCAAACGGCTGACATCGAAGAATTGATGCTAGAAAGCCCTTTGGATGAGGACGATTTGATCGAATTTACGACAGTGTATGTTAATAAAGAAGTCGATAATGACGAAGTATTAACCTATTAACAGGTGATTTAATTCGAGAGGGCTTGAAATTTTCTAACTTAAGCAACTTGGGCCCCCCTCTCCGGAAAAAAACAGCCGCTTACAGCAGAGTTTGTAACTACAAAAAAACCCAACAGAGGCGTTTAATAACGAATAAAATTCTTCATTTGAAGCAAAGCCGACAGTCGTGCCAGACATATCTGATACATCTACTGATGATAGCATTCTTGATCCAGTTCGATTACGAACGTGCAAGCTTGTTTTCAAGTAGCAATGAATAGTTGTTAGTTTGTAGTTTTATTTCTAACTAGCTGATACCCGCCCGCTTCGCTGGGCAGACGATAATATTATATTTTGGAACCTATAATTAAAATATCAAGAAATTTTTCAATTTTTAAATTTAATTATAATCTGAATTTAAAAATTTTAGAAATTGATTGTCTGTAATAATGGTTATCCATGACTTTCAAACATATAAGAAAAGTATTTAAGTGTTAATAATTCATCAATGAAAATGTAATTTAGTCCATAAATCTGTCGTTGAACAGAATTCCGCATCACCGATGAGGTAGTGTGTAGTGCGATGTGTTCCCATCATTCTACATGGCGGATCCCCAGTAGGCCAAAACCATGTAAAAATTGACAACATAAAAATAAAAATACATTTTTATATATATTTTTTTATTTTTTACACCTGTTGAAACAATTTTTTTGTGTATTACATTTCTATTGTCTTTATTTTGAATGCATGGCAATTTTTGAAAGTGACAACTACATTTTTATTTTTTATTATATCAATTTATTTATCTTAATTATTACATTCATTATTATTTTATCTTATTCTTATTTTATAAATAGTTAAATATTAGAAAAATAGGAAATAATATGCCTACATTTCCAAAACATCTCTGTAGACAACATTCTTCGTTCGTTTTTCTGGTTGATTAGATTTTCACGTGAACTAACTCTTGAACATGCCATATAAAATTGACCATGTGAAAAACAGACACTTTGTAAATCTACACCAGCTAATTTTAAACTCTGCCCTTGTGCTTTATTGATAGTCATCGCAAAGCAAAGTCTAACTGGAAACTGCAAACGCTTAAATTCAAAATGATAATCTGATGGAATTAATGGTATTCTTGGAATGAATATATTTTCAGCCTCATACTTTCCTGTAAAAATAGTCGCTTCTATAACGTTTCTTTTTAGATATTTCACTTTGAGTCTGGTGCTGTTACATAATTTAGGAGGATTTAAATTACGCAACAACATTATTGACGTACCAATCTTTAGGTAGCCTAGTGGGCAAGGTTTCGGATTCGTGGCCGGCGGTTTTCGCTCAGTCGCGGGTTCGATCCTTGGCCGCCAAAGACCCACCGTGTAGCCGGGGTGGATGCACGTTAAATCTGTCGGGGCCCAAAGTCCTCCCGTTGGTGTGGTGTGGATGTTAGGAGAGGGGGGTACCAGCTCAGTTGTCGTCCTCGTCACTTGACCGTGGTTCAAAATAATTATAGAAAGAAAATATTCTGAAAGCTGATCCTTATGGTTAAGAAGACTATTCAAAGGTTCAGGGTAGGATCTAATAGCAAGAATTTGGACTTGATCACCGCTGCAGCACATTCCTGGAGGTTCTTCTATCAATTTTAAAGCATGGCACTACAAACAGGACAAACGTTTTCTGATATTTTTTATCTGCGATTTTATCATTTAAATAGTCAATATCTGTTATATATATTTAAAACCAAAGCTTTAGAAATCCAAGGCACTAATTTAACTTTGATCTTTTTTCATTGCAATTAATTACAGCTGCCTGATTCATAGGGGGGTTATTTAGAAAAGTATTTTCGTATTGCTGCTCTATGTACTTCAGGATGGCTTTTAGTATATTTTGAAGCAACTTCTCTATGTATTTCAATATGACTTTGAGTATACTTTCAACAGCGTGTCTTACTTGTTCATATCTAATTGAATTTGTGAATATTTTTCCTCTTTTTTTTACCTTTATTTAATTGAAGAGATATTATATCATTAATAATCTATTCACTTGAACTTGATAAATTAATGTTAGATATTGATTGAGTCTTTAAAAGTAGCATAGATACATTTTCTTGAGGATGAAACACTAAAGATGACACATTTTCTTCATTTTGTTTCACATTATCATCACCAAGATTAACTTTACTTTTATTTGTTAATCCAACTATTTCAATATAAACATCAAAATGTCCACTATTATAGTTTCCCGTAAAACGTAATTTTTTTTTCCTCTGAATTGTTTCACCAACAGAAGCTATAAGGCAGACGCCTTGATACACTTCGAACTGATAGGGAAATAGCTCTGCCACCGCCATAATTTCGCAAATAGATCCATACGTGTTTGGTTTACACCTTTCGGTAAAATATAAATCGTTAGTATTATAAGGAGCGCCAGGTAGCATTTGAGTGTAGCATTTAAACCGATACCAGTTGTTAAACATGTGAGAAACGATAATATTTCTCATTTTATACGCCATCGATATGTCACCGAACACCAGCAAAGACAGAGACGAAAATAAACTTGCTCCTTCGTCAAGAATTTTAAAAACTTTGAAAGGAGTAGGTATTCTATCTATCCAAATATATTCAACATCCATTATTAAAAACTATAACTAAAAAGTAAATAAGAAAAATCAATTTGTATTAACCTACAATGAAATAC
>BMAW01105613.1:0-28616 GCA_019974015.1 Nephila pilipes
TACATGAAAATTTTGGATTATTTAAGTTAAAGTTATATTTTAGGAAAGAATAAATAATCACTTTACTGCAAATTATGATAATGTATATTTACATTCTATGAAGTTAACGTTTCCATCGAAATAACTCTTTCAAATTTTTAAACTTTTTTCACATCATTAGTGTAAAATGATTCTATATCTTCTTTCACGTTTGCGGCCGTATTCACCGTAAACTGGATTACACTTTGAAACCTGGAGTTATGAAACCGATGTTAAGAAAAATTATGTCACCGATGTAAAATTTCGTTTCAGTACTGTATATTTAACTCCGAGTTGCTTAAACGGCACAATTATTGATCGATTCTCATTGGTCCAAACAGACCCCGAGACCTCGAATGATTTGTCTCATCAGCAATCGCTAATTGAATACATGCAACAGCGTAAAATCGCAGAACAAGGGATCCTGTTCCACAGGAGTTAAGGCATTACTTGAAGTGGTTAACTCTGAAATTTCACTTGAAGTGGTGGGATCAGTACCGCAACAGTTTGTTTTACTAATCGAAATCTTCTCGGAAACTGTTAGTAGCTCATTTCTACAAATATATCGATTCTTCCTCTTACTTTCCTCTGTCTTTTGGTTTCCAATTTTCTAAATAATCTATTTGAACAACTGATGATTTGTTTAAAAACTTTATCCTTCGTAACAGCTGAAATATATCCAGGCCCCTAACTGTTCACACACTCACACGAAATTGTAAATATACGAAAAATCGTGTACTGCGCAAGCGTTGTTAAATCTAACTCAGATTTTAGCCCAGACAAAATTTCCTAATTTAAACTGGGGTAAGAGAATGAACTTTTTACGGTAAAATGATAGTACGGGAAAACCCTGGTTTCCATCCTTTGACTGCAGGTACAGTTAAAGGTGAAAGGGTCGTGTTACGCCCCGCATGTGCAGATGGCGCTAGTAGTCATATTCTTGTTTACAATTTGTTTTCTTATTCAGCCATTTTGTTTCTAGACTTAGGATTACATCAGCCAAGGAGCATGACGAACTAACCATCGCTCAAATAAATATTCATTTTTAGTACACATTCCACAGCTCTTTTTTTGATTAGATAAATTTCAAATAACTCAGGGTCTATTCATTAAGCCTTTCACTACAGGTCGTTAGAGATAGTTTAGCTAACTTCACACTATGATCTTGTTTCAAAGTCGAATTTACTGATTATACACCAAGTTAGACACTTTCTCCTCAAACTAATTTTAATTTTCTTTTTAGAGATATTGTGAAACAAAGCATCATGGAATACATCAGACGAACAAAATATTTAGTTATAGGGTTTGAAAATGCACCTCATTTATCTCGACATAACCAATAGAGTTTATTGGATATATTCACATTGAAAGGCCAAAAGTAGAAACCAGAGAAAGGTTTTAGGGATTTCTCCCAGCTCGAAAACAGGCTGTTGACATCCCGGAATAAATTCTAAATAGCATTGTACTTCTGTTATATCAATTCGTATGTCTTTTCATGGAATATCTATCAAAGATCTCGATAGAATTTACATGTCCATGAAGCTTAGGTTTAAATTATAGAAATGTACTGAAAAATCGAATAAAAATATTAAATACATTTTTTAAAAATTTTAAAAACTGTTCAAAGATACGTAGAAAATATGCAGAAAAATAATTTAATTTTATTAAAATGTACATTCTACACACATATTCCTTTACTGTAATCAGAAACAGAAGTGAACTTACAATTCAGAAATGATTAATCTGAAATTCCCCCAGTCTAGCAGATATTTATTCTTCTTCATTTAGCGGAATAAAGGTTGCTTTAATGGATAAATTGTAACAGCATTTCGGATTTTGTAAAACTTCATATGAATTTGTACCTGAGTAGTGAATTTGCAGAAGAAAGGAATTTAACATTCAAAGGAAGGAGTGAAATCATTTCGACCTATAGAAATGGACGATAAGTAATCACACTAAAAATATATTGAGTCACTGACGCAGATAATTGAAGTTGCATAAAAAAAAATTTCGTGTCGAATTCATGTCCCACTGGAGAGAAAAGATACATTACTGTTGCAAAATAAGTGTTAATTTTGAGTGCAGCTTTATGATGCAAGGTTTCAGAAGTGATTTGGCATTGGATATCATATTTAAAACCCTTAACCAAGAGGCGAGGACATCTTTTAAAGCACAATAATTTATTTTTCGAATGTCTTAATTATATGATAACCGTCGAGGGGCATATGATTACACTGGTAACCAATTTATTACCTTACATTTATTTAACGGATAATAATTGTACAATTTCAATAATATCATTACAAAAAGAAGTACAATTTGGAAATATATTATATTCATTTTTTCTTATTTTATTCCTTTTTTAAGGATGCTACTCCACGTTACATATTTGGTCAATTTTGGTTCAAAACCACATTTTACGACAAATGTACATAAAGTTTGAAATTTGAAAGAGTTTGTATGAGAGAAAAATCTATGGCATCTCTGCATTTCAATTAATGTGGTTAATAACCTAATGAGGTTAATACTTCAAATAAATTTGAAGCTTTTAAAACTGCCACACCAGAGACCACTCATCCTTAATATAAAAACTAAAACATTGAATCTTTAGAACTTAACATAACTTTGGGCGAAATGTATTAAGCAATTTGACCACGTTACATTTATCTAAATTACAATTTATAAATTCAAAAGTGCAAAAATATGTAAATAATAAATTATTGATCATGTGGTTCCACCACAAGAAACTAACAAGAACCTCGTTAACTAAATTCCTTTTTTTTTTAAAAAAAAAAAAAGCATCCTCCTTAGGAGAAAAGAGGGTGCAATTCCGGATAGTATGGAAAATGTAACTTTCGCTAAGCAAAAAATGACTAGCTAACAAACATACGACACACCAGGTTATATATTGAAGAATTCTTTCAATAAATACTGGTATAAAACAATCATACGATTTTAAATCTTAGTTATGCACATCGTATGCTCATAATTTGAAGGTTTTTTTAAATTTCGTTAAGAACCCACACACTCGTTTATATGAGTATGTTGAACATTGTCCCAACAATGTTCGAATTTAGACAGTTTTGAAAGGAAAATAATTTTTAATATGTTTAATATTAAATTTCATGGAGTCTTTTCGACTTTTCGCCGTTCATAACAACCACAAAAAAGATGCATAAATAATGATGATAATGTATAAATATTGACTTATAAATAATGATTCGATGTATAAATAATGATGTATATGAAATAAAGTTATATTAGATTGGATTTTAACAGATCTGTATTCCATCATCCTGTGTTATTCAGACAACAGAAACAACCAAGATTTCATAAGCACTGCTTATATTTTTGGAATATTCGAATGACATTATATACGTTCAAGTGTTCATGGTTGTTGTCCTTTTTGACTTTAATTGGGCCTTAATATTTATTGCGCTTTTGCATCAAATCCACATAATGTTCCTTTAAAAGTATTACATTCATGAGTTCAGTATTTTTTACCTAATTTTCTATTTTTATCTATAGTTTTATTTCTGGAACTACTCAAATTTTTCTCGTCTTTTTTAAAATGTAAAATAAGGAGTGAAAATTATTTGAGACTTCTTTTGAAAACCTTATCTCCACTATCTATAATTATATACGTTCAAAATTGTTCATTTATTGTTTCGACAAGTAATGCTATTTAAGAATTTTTGTTATTTGTTCCTATTTTTAAAGTATTTAGCAGGAACTCACCTTTGCTATAAGTGGTAGTATTGTTCCATTATTTAGATCTAATTATTCATTTCTTCTATGTGGCTGAAAGTGAATGAATTCTTTCTTGTTAAAAATAATCTATGAAACGGTTCAAAGTAAACGCTGTACCTCTTTCAGGAATGATAGGTCATAATTTATTAAATATTTTCTACTGAACATTAGACTTATGTCATTAATCTTATGCAGAGGTGAGTCTCAAAGAATATGGGCAAGAATATTTTGAAAAAGGACTGTCTATTGTAAAGTTACTTGAAGGCGTTCCTTGATGTTTCGTAGATGCAGCTATCAGTTACACCCTCCATCGAAATTGATCTTAGATCGGATTATTGACATTCATTTTTTTTTATCATTGCCAAAATACATAACATGTATCTTACAATAGCAGTTTTCGTCAACGTACTCAAACTTAGGATACAGAGATTTCATTAAAAATATTAATTATTTTTGAAGAAGAAAAAAATAAATCATTTACAAGGAAACTCTAAATTTTGATGCAAATACTCAAGCGCGATATTTTTCATAATTAGTGGTAAGTACAATTTTATAGTTTTAAAATATTTCTATTTCTCGTATTTTATCAGGCATAATAAGAAACTCTGAAAAGCATTAATTAGATCATAGGTCTTACATGATTAACATTTTCGATGAGATGGTTAATTTCTGAATCAATATGCAACAGCCCTATTTTAAAATAATCCTTATCTCTCTGTTATAAAAGTTGTTTAAATATAACGATCCTAAAGTACATAATGCTGTGAGCAGAATTTCATGTTGATTTGTTTAATTACAAAAAGATATAAAAAGAAATTAATTGAAATATGAAGATACTAAATTTCTGTAAGAGTTTTAATGTTAGGTTGTACAATAACCACCCATTACAGGAAAATAAACTCTGATGGAACTGAATAGCTCGGGACTTTAAATTTGTAGATAATTACTAAATTTAACATGAAGTATTTCTGCCATCATGAAGTACTTATGCAGGTGTTACCCTGACGAACACACGTCCGGTGGTCTGGTATAATTTAAAATGAAGATTCAACAGACCAGAGGACTTATTTCCATTGCATTTGTGTCCAGTTTAGGTGGTCTTGGCTCTACTGTAGTCTCTTCATAGCATTCTGAGGCGAAACTAACGGTTTTGGAATAGCTACTCTTCCATGAATGTTCGCAGTATGCAACTTTCGTTGGATAGTTTTCATGGATAAAGAGTTCCGAAGGTGGGTATTTATTTCGGACGTTATCTAAGGCAGTGTAGCCTTGAGTTCTCGGGCAACTATCCTCTTCAACCCCCGTCTATCAGGATCTTTCAATCTCGAATTTCGCCGACTATTGTGCTTCGAAGAAGACATGTTACCCAGATTTGAGTAAGGTGACATAACCCTTGACACAGGGGTTTTTGAAACACCTACAAGGTTTGAAACCCAAACTTCAAAATTTATTAGAAATTAACATTTACCTACAGGAACACAAAAAATGGAAGCTCTTAACAATAATTTCAGTTTATTGAGGAACATCTTCATTACTAATTTTGAGAGTTGAATAAAATTTATTTCTAGATTAGTTTATAATTACGTACATAATGCTAAAAACTCCTGCTATTCATGTTCAGTTTGATTGATTTTAAGAAATTATAGTTATAGATTACTCGAATTGAATTGAATGCAGTGATACATATTTATCATTAATAGCGTTTAGAAATTCGACTGATAAAGAATTGTAAAGTGAAAAAAGTGCTGAATTATAGCATGAAGATATAATCGGTGACTATAATAATTTTTAATTCGTTCTGGTATTTTTACTGTACGATAACAATTATTCTGAAAATAGTAAAACATAATTGAGAATTCGATTTTACATATTAGACAAATGCGTTATATAAAACCTATGCGGAAAATTTACCTAGAAGTGATAGATTACAAAATACGTTAAACATACTTTCAGAACGTTAAACACACGTATAATGGTGGATCCAAATTTCGTTCATTGTTACGTATCGACGCGAAAAGTCTTTTTATATTTCGCCGAAACAGCTTCAAACAGCTCTCGGAATCATCGACTTGTTGTTTTTTGTCTACTCTTAGCACACGCGGCATCCACTTCGAAAACAGTTTTCTCATTGACAAATGTTCATACAAATTAAAGCGTACACAGTCCTTTGATATGTTTAGAGTATCAGCTATTTCCTGCAACTTCACTTACAGGTTTGTCAAAAAGATATTCTGAACTTTTTTGAAGTTTTCCGTTATAACCACCTCTTTTGGGTCAACAGAGCGAGGCGCATCATTGGTTTTTGTACGACCTCGCTTAATTTCAGTAAACCGGTCGATAACGATCAATTTTCCTGGTGCAGAGACCAGATAACACTGATCAAGAAATACTTTCGTTTCATTAGTGTTTTTTCCTATCAAAAAATAAAGTTTCATCAACACTCTAATTTTTTTTTCTCCATTGTTTTAAAAGAAAATGGATGTTTCACTAAAACGCGAAAAAAATAAAGCGAGAATTCTCGGCCCATTTCTTTAAATGTTGATTATCAATTTTTTTGTGGTTTTCGCAACACTCAATTTACAATTTCTTACGGTTCACACATCACTATTACATTATGTGAAGCATAGTTAACGTGCAACAGGAATTTTAAATATTTATGTCTCAGAGGGTTTCACCTCTTCCAGTTACCATGTTTCTCTTGAAGACTTTTCCGGTCCATTCAATCAATATGTCCATTGATTCCAGAAACGTCACATTTTCAAAACCAGAAACGAACTGCTTCATGTAAAATTCGTACTGAACTGGAATTTTTCTACAGCATGAAAATGGGATACCGGTTTCCATTAGTGATATAATAATGATGGAAATGTGCCCGCATCAAAATCTTAACCATCTTAAATTCTAGTTAAAAATCCATAAACTAAAATTCCAAAGAAAGAAAACCCAATGTTAGTGAAGGAATAATAATGAAAAGACCAACATCACAAAATATATACAAATTTAAAATATATCAAATGCATTGCTGTAGTAACTATTCTTTGTAGATGTATAGAGTATCCAAAGTCTGTTGATTAGTCACAGAAGCCAGCAAGGAAGCATCAACTTTTAATATATTTCACATTTCAATCTGGATTAATTCTTTTCCCTGCTGAAAAAAGTATTCTACAGAATTTTGTGCAATTCGATAGCGAGAGGTTGTTTCATCGGGTTGGAATTTCGAAGCAATTAATACTGATGTGCGTTAAATTATATATATCATTTGCACTTTTCAAAGTATATTTGTCATTTGAATTCTTTAAATCTTATTAATAGTTGTTACCATCAGCAAGTTACGAATGTATACTCTAAGAATACAATCAATGATTCACTTAGATTGAATCTCTATGTTCTGTTCTGTGTTTTATGTTTATAGTTGACCATAATATAACAAATAAAATTTATGTATGCAGGATTTCCAAAAGCGTGATAATACAGAAGAATATCGTAATTTTTAATTTATACTTAATAATAATCTAAATAAAAACTTTTTTCCTACTTATTGTCCTTCAGAGAAAGAAAGAAACCTTTTTTCTACACAGTTTCTATACAGAATTATACATTTTTCTCAATATTTCTTCATTTTTCGAATACCGTCATTGGAGAACTCAGCAGACTGATCTGAATTATTCTCATTCTGGTGGTTATTTCAATATGTAATTTTCTGAATCCAAAGAGAAATCCACATTAACAACTCTAACATCAACATTATTTTAGAATAACATTCAGAATAAATATATACAGACAAAATGATATTTTATACTAAATTTTATTAACAATAATTTTTATGTATCTCGGTTTATTCCGTAGAAATAATTGAAAATTTACATTACCTCTTAAAAAATTTAGGAACCTTTATGTCAAAATTTAATATTATTTTTAAAGTATTTTAAGAAATAATTTCAAATGCTTAAATTAAATAAAAGAATTAAGAATGATGTATATTACCACTTCTGCTTTAGTCCCATGCCTAATTTCTTGTATACTGCTTTTTCGTTACTTAAATTAATGTAATTTTCTAAACATATAATTAAGAATTTAACATTTTAAAAAATTCTTTTCTCTTCTTGACTGTAATATGGTGTTTACATGAGCGTATAGACTTGGGTTTTCTTAAGAATAGTTCACATACATACGTTACCAATATAAATAAATTTAAATACCTCTCCGATTGTAGGAACAAATTACCATTTTGTAAGGCTTGCGACGTTTGTGCGAAATGTGTTATTTAATCCAATTTTAATTTCCATTTTCGTAAATATCCCTAATATATGGCATCTCTATAAATACGCATCTTATATATTTTAAGACGTGATGAATGTTAGAAATAGCAAATTATCCACTAAAATAGATTTACAGAATACTTCTCGGTCTATGATTTATATTTAAAAGAGACTTAACAAACATGGTAATATACATTCTGTCCTGTTTTACGAATTTTTTTTCTCGTTCAAATTTCACATTTCCTTGCGTTGTATATATGTCATGTAGAATACTAAGTCGGAATCGGGAGAAAAGGTGAATTATCTCTAATTCTGTTTCAATGGAAGAGTATGATAATTTGAGGTCGTTTTCTTCATGTGATATCCGTAGGGTCCCAAACATTTATACCGAATCACGCAGTTTCGAGGTGATTGTCTTTTTCTGTCTATATTAATGGAATTTCATAACGAAAAATGTTTTTCATTGCTAAAACTGTGGCCATAGGAGACCTATTTTATCAGGATGGAATTATAACAGTATTTATTTTGGGATAGGTTTTAAGTTTAGGCTCCGTTCTAACGGCCATATTGATTTCGTGGACGTAATGTTAATCTCATGGATTTTCGACTTTCGTTCTCAAATATTTACTATTTTATCTATTTGAATGCAATAAAGTACATTTGAAAGAGCAAGAAATAATAAAGGCTTCTGCAAAATTAAATTTTTTTTTCTTTAGATTTTTAAATACATTTAAAAATATTTTTAAAGACTGGAATACTCACAAACGAATAATTAAAATAGGAGTAAAAATATTTGAAAAATCAGAGGAATAAAGTAATACTGCAGAAGTTTTCACTATTTTTTTTTTCAGATGCCCTTTATTGCATTCAAATAGATCAAATAGTACAGATATGAGAGCAAAAGTAGGAATTCCGTCGGATTAACATTGCGTCCACGAAATCAAAATGTCCGATAGACAGGAGCCTTAAATGGAGGAAACCTTACAAATTTTAAACATATTTTAAGCTTTATTTATTGAAGACTGTGTTAGGAAGGTATTAAAACTCTATAAAGGTTTGAATATATTCTATTGAAAATATGAAATGATTTGAAAATATGTTTGACTATTTCTTATTTATTTGCGGTTCGACGTAACAATTAATAAAGCGCGGCAAACTTCATTTGCTAAATTATTAAATGTTTTATCAAGTTTTCGGTAATAAACAATTACGCATTTTACAGGATTCCAGTAGAAGTAGAAAACAATTTCTCAAGTGTTCCTTTTTAACATGCTGTTTAATGTTGTCAGTTAGCACAATAAAATTCTTCAAAACTGAACTTTTTTTTTATTTCGCTGAATAAAAAGGTGAGCGTGTTGCGGAATACGTAAATGTAATTTTAATGATAGTTAGATAAAAGTAAAGTTTGGAAATTTAATTTTACAATTCTAAATACAAGTGATGTTTTCTGGTGAAAAGTATTTGTAATTACCTTTCCGTAAAATGTGGTTGCATAGTATTACAATATACTTTTCACACTATTTACCTTGACATGTGTGAAAGTATTTTGAACAATATGAAATGAGGATATTTCATATTCTATAAAAATTTATTTTTCTATTTGAATTCTCAAAAACCTTAAATATTGCCCAATACTCGCATAAAATTTTTTATAGAAAATAAAAATCTTAAAATTTTTAAAGTTTATTTAATTAATTATTTGAAATTGAAATTATACACAAAGAATATAAGATATATAAATGGTCGTGTTTATGGATACACTACAATCTTTAGAAGTTACTTATAAAGAATTTTACGCTAGGTATAGCCAAATTTACTTACTACATATAAATATAAACAAACGATTTATCAATTATTGTTACTACTTAAGCAATTGTGACATTGTCTTAACATAAATAAGGTATATACATAGATAAAGATCAATTACAAAATCAGTTTCACTTTCCTGACCAGAAACGTGACATAAAATAAGTATCGTAATTTTTGCCTAAGGTATATCAATACATTTAAGAAAAACACTTTTCCCTCTTAATTATATCAATAATGTTAAGATTAATATTCGCTTTTTTTTTACAAAAAGAACAAATATTAAATTACTAAAACATATGCCTCACAATATTTTAGCAATGCATAATAAATTTTAAGGTTTTTAACAAATCTCACTGAAGAAAGTACTTAAGAATTTGACACGAAATCCCGCGTTTATGCAAGGAACAAACCAAGTGATATTCTATTTTCATTATTATAAATACTCATAACCACTCTTAATTCAAAAACATAACTGTTTTATTTTGCAAAAGAAATTTTTTGTCACGCATTCACTCCTAATAAGCATGTGCTAAAGCGTTATTGAAAAGTGCATTTCGTTTGCATGAGTACGCTCTGTGAATAATAGAAATTCTTCACATTTCAATGCCGTACTTGACAAGTAGAGGAAAAAAAAAATTCCAGGTAAGTTTATGTTTTCTTTCCAAAGAGGTTAAGCTTTGAATTGCATTAAGCTTCTATGAGCATTCTAGGTTAGATATGGAAATGCATTTTAACATTGGTGTTCGTAAATTTCACGTGCGGTCATCCCTTTTTGGTACTTTTCTGCGCTTTACTTTAAACCGATGCATTGTTTGACGTTGAGCGATTCGAGGAGTCATGTTGTTGACTACATCCCAAATGATTTTACTTTTTCATATATTGCTCATTTGTTTCGCTTCATGGGCTAGAGCTCAAACGTGATTTTTACGAGTCTCTAATAACAAAGGTTAAAAGAAAATAGGAAGACTATAAGCATTCAAGATATAAATGAATAAGGGCATATTATATTTTTGGATGTCGATTTGAAATAATAAATGGATATAAGTGGCAAAGTTAATGACAACACGAAACAAAAAAGAAGGTCAAAAATTTTTGTTCATAATAGACTAGATTTGATTGCTGAGGCTCGATTTGGTAAAGAGCCAATTGATGGTTTAAATTTGTTTATTTCCGATGTAGATTTGATGAAATACACACAAATTAGGAATGTAAAAAAATTATAAATTAGCTTCTATTCGCGTAATATGTGAAACCCTTCAGAAAAATTCTAAAAAAATTTACAAATCTAGTGCTTATGATTGTTGACGAGCAATTGGTTGGACTTCGGGGAAGGTGTCCTTTCCGACGTCTATTCCTTTAAAACCGAACAGTACGAGATGAAAGTGATAATGATATGCGACAACAGCACTAAATACGTGATGGATTTAGTCCAGTATTTAGGAAGCGGAAGTATACCTAGAGAAAAACTGCAGCAGACAATTTTTTTAAAAACAACATTAATATAATATAATGAAAATAAAATGAATTTTATATGAGCACATGTTTTACGTATCTTTAGTGATAGCAACATATATAAACATGCTAGTGTTCTAAGATTATAGCAGCCTTTACAGTAATTCGATATCGCATATAAATAATGTTAAAATTCCTTTATATATCATTCAACAATATTCGAAGTCAAAAGTTTTGAAACAGTTCACTCTAAACTCTTCATAAAACTCCTGTCCGATGTACCAATATTTATCGTTTATAATCTTTATACCATCGATTATATTCTTCCAATAATAACGAAAATGAAATGTACTGACCGTCCAAATAATTTGTTTAAAAATTCTTATTTTTGATGCATGGATGGGTTAAAATTATTTTAAAATAATATTCAGCATTATGAGATCAGGCAATTTCCACAAATAAAAGTACCGTTTCTTTCATTTGCTCCTTGGATAAGTAAAAATTCTTTAAATACAAAAAGATATATCCAGTGCTTTCTGGCGATTACGTTTACAGCTACCGGGAAATGTAAACATTAACACCCCGTTTTTTTAGAATCACTATGACAAACTCCCATTTCGGCTAGAATTTCTTCGACCATGTAACTCATGCCTAAATTAAGGAAATGTACAGTAGCGACGAATATTAATCTTAAACATGCGTTTAAAGAAGTAGCATAGTCGATGATGCACAGATAATGTGGGAAAATAGGATCCAGAATATTTCAGATGTGCTTGACATAGGAATTTCTCTTATTTTTTGTAATCCAAAGTAAAGGAGATCGTCTAATCAAAAAAACATTTAATATGAATTTCACTCAGCGTTGCTAGTTTCTTTCTAATATCTCTTCATTTTGAAAAATAAATGTGCCGTTAATGTAGATTTTGTTTGGAAATTTCAGATTATGATAGGATGTACGTTCCTTGATTTTCTACTAGATTCACGAATAACCTGTGAAAGAAAGGAAATTAACATCGGCAAAAAAGGAATTAAATAATGGCGATTTTCTGAAATATTCGATTAAAGTAGCACGAGTCAGTGACGAAGATAACTGAAGTAGAATAAAAAAGTCCTCTTGCGCCAAATTATCGACCCAGAGGTTAAGAAAACTGCTAAACATTATCAAAAGAAGTTTTAATTTTGTACATCAGAAGGAGTATATCATGAAAATTGTTTTCGCTTTTACTTTGCGACACTGGCACTCTAAAAATACTTTTCGAATCTCAAATTATTTGATGATCTACGATTTTTATGTGTTTACAATACAAGATAATATTTCCCCTACTTTTATATAACTGATTCAGTAATAATTTCAAAGATTCTATCAGACGAATAAAAAAGGTAGATATATTACGTACATGCAAAAAAGCATTTTAAATATAGTATTATGCGTCAGTATTAAACTCGTCCAAATGGAACAAAATAAAAAATTATTGTTTACTTTTGAAATAATTTTAAAAAAAAAGTAACATCTGATTTATAACTGAAAAGATGTTGCTCCTATCGTAAAAAAAAAATATGAAATACCAGAATAAATGTCGAGAAATCTCGTTGACACGAACGTAAGAAAGATTCGAGTATCCGGAAAACAACAAAGAACTCTGTTAATTCATATAGTAAGAACGACTACTCTTGTGGCGTGAGATGTGTTCGTACTGAAGATGAATTACGGTGCTAACAGCCGCGTCAAATGACAAAACGAAATTCGGATAGGTCCCGGAGAGAATTCATGTGGGATAGTTGCGGAATAAAGCCTTCCGATTACTTGGGTAAGAGTATTTATCACATGGCTGTTAAAGTATAAATTTCAAAAACATAGGCTCGCATGAAAAATACACACAGAATGTATAATCTACGCACGTAGAAGTTAATTATTCTAATTTGCCGCCTCATGGTAATGCTAGAAGCTGCAAATGGTTCGACCAATCCTTCAGCGCTCAATTTGATAACATATCATTGCATATTAAATCATTGAACCTTTAAATATCAGAAGGTATACAAAAATAACGTTGAAAATCAAATTTTGTTGCATATATAAATCAGAGTGGAATTTAAAAGTGCGTGTATGACAAAAATTTGAAATGATAGAAATTAATCATTTAGTTTATTAATTTGCACTTAGGAAATTATTAACACATTCGTAAGATTTATTTTGGAATAAAATCATATAAATTGATTACAACATTTTAAACACTGAAGGCCAGGATTTCATGAGTGTTTGCTAAAGTTTTCGATATACCAGTGCTTTTATGAGTTATTTATAAATAAAGGAAATATATTTCTTCATTAATAAAGGACTTTTTGTAGCTGCGTCAAGTATATGATGTAGTGATCGTAACTACGTCATTTATCATTAAAATATTACCTATGAATGATTTTTAAGTTGACGTCATTTATCATTAAAATATAACCTATGAATGATTTTTAAGTTGCGTTGTTGTGTTCGTGTGTAATCGAGAATTCATTAGCTAGACGCGTGAAATTGGTTTAATCTGTTCCATCTCGTTTAATGTACGTATATCTTCAGCAAGTTGGTATTTACAAACGCGTATCGGAACCGCGATTTACTGAGTCGATATACGCATACTTGTATAAAAAAAAGGACTATAGAAGCATTGAAGAAATATGACAAAACGATTCATAATTTATCAAATATACTTAAAACATCTCTATTTTTTCGTCCAGGATAAAAGTAAATCTCAAATGCAAATTATTAAATCTGATCTTTCTCACCGCATCCAATGCTTTCATGCCTTATTATTTAATTGGTAATATTAAACTTTTAAATAATATTGATCAACATTTTGTCTTGTAATAAATTTATGTGTTTATTTAAAGTTTATTTAAGTCTTGAATTAACAGAGATGAAAGATAGAACATGAATTAAAACCTAGGAGCATTAAGTGATTAAATAATTTCGAGTTTCTTAAATGTACTATAAGAAGTGCAACTACAAGTATTACGAGTCCGTGACGAAGAGAGTGACATTGTTTAAATAAAAATTTTGAGCATAATTAAAGTCACACTTCAGAGTCAAATGACAGGCTATTGTGCACAGAAATTTTAATTCGGATAATCACACATAAACAGAAACCTTAGTTATGATACCTAGTTATTTCTTCTCTTTTCGACTCTCAGCATAGAATTTTAGATGCAATGACGTATACAAAAAACACAAATTGAGATAAACCTTTCAAATTTTATAGTTCTGAAAAAAATTGTGCTCTTTTCAGTTAACTTAAAAGGCCTTTTTATAACATAACCTGCATGTTTATATTATAAGTAATAGCACTTTCGGAAAATTTCAGTAGCTTTTTTTAATAATTGATAAAATATTTTCAAGGAATTAATTGAAATTGACGAACATGAAAAATGAAAAAAAAAAAAAAAAAAAATGTAAAATAATAATACATAAAATCACTTTTAAAATTTAGTGCTTCTTATAATATTTCAATATTATATTTGTATGAAAATAAATGATGAATAAAAACACAAATTAGAAAAAAATTAAAATTAATTTTTTTTTACAAAGAAATTTTTTTTTAATTATTTACAAATATACAATATTATTTACTCTTCAAAACATCGTACTCCATGTGTAACAAGTTCTTTTTTTTATCTCTAAAGTTTCTCTTTTAGAAATTATTTTCTTTACCGGTTTATATGCATGTTGAAATTCGGTGCTTTTGCGTCTCATTCCAAATAATTTCTTATGTGATTCCAGTAATATACCATGATCATGTGGGTATTTTTAGACGGAGTTCATATAGATTTTTGTATCTATTTGACATTTTTTAAAGTTTCTTTGTTGAAATCACAAATGACACCTGTTATTCCATGTTTCACTCGATCTTTGTGCTCATATATCTCTTTTGGACACTTAGACACAAAATAGTATAATGCAAACTTTTGTTTGCTTTCTGTGTTCAACAATTGACATAACTTTCTAAAAATGCATTATGAGGTATACCGCTGGTAAATAGGAAGAATGTGGCAAAAAGCGTTCTTTTATTGGTGATTGCACATACAGTTTGTGAGAACCTGATTTTTCTCCCTATGCTATTGCAGATTGGTGAAAACATCAAGAACTAACACCTATAGGAAATTTTGAATGTTTAGTTTATCTGTCAGTCGAAACGCTGTGAAGCAATATTGTGTATATTGCTCTTTTCATGTCAAGGACATCCCGTTTGTTTCTTAAAATGTTCTTCTGATCTTAAGAAGTAAATTCCTTTATGGAAGTTTCAATGTTCCATAACCTTTCCCACCTAAAGAGATGCTTCGAGCTCTCGATTCCTTCACAGCATTCTGTAGAGCAGTGTATAACCTCTTACTAACGAGGTTTATGCAACCCTCTTTTTTTTCTTTTTATTTCGACCATATTTTCATTGCTATTGAACCTTTCACAACACAATGTTAAAGTTCCTTAGGTTATTCGCACAATAATACACTTACTCAATGGACTATATGAAATAAATCTCTTTAATGATTCCCAAGGCACCTGCACATGGTGCCTTCACAGATAGATACACCATTTCACTCACGTGCACAACGAGCGCTTCCTGCTCTAATCCTCAGTTATGATTGGAATCAACAGTTAAGTTCCTTACTTAAAGTGGCGCGGTGATAGCACATGCAAGCGTTAACATACCGGCCCATATTGACAAGTTTAAACATTCAATAATTTTATGTACAACACTATTTCACTAATTACTAAAAATTTGAAGATACATATTCATTAATTGTCAGCAATCAAGTAAAAAGAACACTATTCAATTACATGAAATTCTTAGTTTAACACAGCATATAATTATAGATTATGACAATATTTTCAATTGAACACACTAAAAATATTTACAATTATCAAGAAGAAAAATACGTATGTTTACAGATATTATTCAGACACAGGTAATACACAAATTTTAGAGACATATTTCTTAACCTTTTCGCTACCGAAGGAAGAAAAAAGAAGTGCTTCTCTGGCCCCGCGGTTTCTTACCGCGGAGTGACACGCTATACCCAGACGATTTTAGATATTAAGCCCAATTCGCGAAAAAAATTCCTCTAAAATCGGCTATTTATTAAAATATTTTGGTTTTTACATATATTATTTAAAATGCATTAAACTTAATATATACGAAAGAAAAAAAAGATGTCATCGAAAATTGTATGTTTTTTACATAAAATAATTACAAAAAAATCATATCTCTTAAGAAATTTCAAAATATATTTACATTTGTTACATAAATTTCATGATGTTATTATGTACCTTTACATGAAACGTATATATATATATATATATATAAACTTATTTTACTGTATATTTATATAAAAAAAATTCAATGCATAGTCCAACGTCACATTTCTTACACACATATTTGGAAGCTTCACGTAAGATTTTGAGCAAAGGAAACATCTTCGTCCTTTTATTTTTACTTTAATGTCTTTGTAAAAATTTGGATGATTTTCGTTAACATCACTGTCAGATTCATTCATTAGTTCGCAAATCTCAGTATCAGATAAATACTTTCTTTTCGTCATGACTGTCGCTACAAATAAAAACGCACCGAAAGACAGTTGTCGAATTTTTGATGCTGAACGTCATTCAACACCAAATATAAAGCAGCGTCGAAAAATACGAAGAGCTCATAAGAAAAAAATTAATGTATTAAAAAGCAAATAAGATGATATTTAAAACATATTTTATTACGTTTCTTATTGAAAATTGCTTTTGAAAGATTGTTTTTGATTTTTCTCAAAATAAGGTTTTTCAACATATTTACACATGGCAACGTAGATATCAGAAAAAAGTTATGAACCGAATAATTTAAATTTTGCAAGTATATATAGTTTTTAAGAACCTCTACTACTTTCATGGTCGTAAAATTTGTACGCGTTTAGTAAAAAAGGTGTAAATCATGTATTGTTGTAACTTTTTTTATTCATTGTGATTTGATTCGAAACACAATAAAAGTTGTTGTATTAAGATTTTCATCTTAAAAGTAATACCAGCCCCCAGAAATGTTACGATGAGTAAGATAAAATTTACAGAATAATGATATTTTTGGTTACTTTTGAGTTATGAGCGTTATTCTAGTAATCAATTCATGTACTATTTTAACTCTGTTTTTCACTCCAAAATTTTTTTTTTGAATTAAAAGCAAATTATTAAAAGGGTTTTTCATTGTTTTAGGTTATATTTTAGCACAAAAAATATTTTTATAACAAATATCGATGTATTTCAAAAACATTTCTTCGAAGGTGTATGGATACCTTAAGTCAATGACTTTTGCTCCATCACGAATCATCAAACCTAATTCCTCAGCAACGAGGTTTAACTCATCTTTTTTTTAATTTTTCAATTATTGTCATGGTGTATTTCATTTCAGAAAAGAAAACACAGTAAAGAATTTTCTTTTACCTCAAACACATGATCGATGTTTTGCTTTAGTGCGGTCACTTCTGCATTGATGTGGCACTTTAATCCATAACTTTCTATATCACAAACTGAAGAATATCACTCATTTCTATTCACGAAACACAATATAACACTTATAAACTTTTGTTTTTCTAACGGTACTTATTCTCCGGCGATGAGGGCCACATGAACCATTCACTACACAATATTAAATTTCCATAGGTTATTTGCACAATAATAAACTTACTCAATGGACTGTATTAAATATAACTCGGTAATGATTCACAAAAGCCCTACACGTGGTGCCTTCACAGATAGCTCGTTTTACACTTCACTTGCATTCACACCAGCGAATCCCGCGCTTGTCCCCAGTTACGGTTAGAATCCGCAGTTAAGTTCCTTATTTACATGTGGCGCGGTAATAGCACATGCAAGCGTTAACAGTTATAAAAATTTTAAATAAAGTTATGTTTCCTTAAAGCTTCTTTATCTTAAACCCTTCTATACATGAAATAACAACACAATAGTTTGCTCGTCTGATTTATTTTCAAAGCTAACTTAAGCCCTGTGAGAATTTCTTTTCTCTTATTGAAACATATATATATCCTAAAAACATATGTTCAGTAGATACATATTGTGAATATGCTTATTTATGTGGAATATAGTAATCTTTAAAATCTTCTAATAATATACTTGAAAATAACACCACTATATTAAATGAGTTTTACTTTATATATGTGTTAATATATCATTTTACCAATAACTCCAAAATTTTCAAACTTCTTCTGTTATACTCGAAACGGTACTCTTGAACGAGAAGCCGTGAATAATGAAATCAAATGTATTTTTGGTTCTGCTGGACTGTGTTGAGGTTTACAAAGCTGCGTTAGCCTAGTGGTCAAGGTCGTTGACTAGCGGCCGGGGCACCTGTGCACATTTAAACGGTCGAGGCTTTAGGTCCTCTAGTTGGTGTGGTAAGAGTGAAAGTAAAAAAAGCTGGTGACAGCTAAGGTTTCGTCCTCGTCATCTCACTAAGACTCAAAATTACGGGGTCCGTCGTCATTAGTCTTCGTCGTGCTTTTAAAGCAATGTTAATAAAACCAAACCAAACTAATCGATTTAATGTGCAACAATTTCCTTTCTTGCCCCATAAGTATTTTGTTTTATTATTTCTTGGAGACATCCTAACAGACTTGGCTGTCGACACGAACTTTCTCATTCATATAACACATTATTGGAATTTTAGTGAATATCGTGGTCATGGTTTCGGATTCGTGACCTACAGACGCGGGTTCGATCCTTGAGTGCTAAAGACCCGTTGTGTATCAGGGGTTGATGCACGTAAAATCTGTCAGCGCCCAGAGTCCTCCCGTTGGCGTGGTGTGCATGATAGGAGAGAGGGTTGTCGACTCAGGTGTCATCCTCGTCACTTGACTGAGGTTCAAAATAACGAGGTACGCCACCAATAGTCCTAGTGTTGCTTCTAGTGCGACGTTAATAAAAAACTAAACAAAACTAGAGGTTGATTCCACTTATTGAACAGAAAACTCTATTATTTTAATTCGAGTAGCATATTTTGGAGTCTCTATTACAGAGTCGTATTTCGGCAAGAAATTTTCGTAATCATAGCTTTACCTAAGTTGAGGAAATTTACACTAATTTCGATTACTTATCTTACATATATATCACAAAAATATTATCATTATCAGGGATTAAATGATGATATGTGACTGGAAGATCTCTTGTTTGCTAGATGTTGATGATGTAACCATTTAATTTTATCTTTTCAAATCAAAAGTTGATATCGAATTCCAAAAAAAAAACTAATCTGATTTTATGCAGCCTAAACCAATATATACCTGATTTTAATTTGTACAATAAAGGAAAATTTGTATCAAACATAATAATTTATATCGAACTTTGGATTGTGATAAAATATATTTAACATAAAAATATTCAGAATTTTTACTTGAGTCATGAATATCTTCGGAAGAAAGGAAAAACATCAGCAGTGACAAGTAAGGAAGTAAATATTTTCGATTTAGTTGTATGTTCAAAAAATATGTAATTTTACTATAAGTAATATAAAGTAGAGACAAAAACATTTCTAATTGATTATGTAAGAGTTTTATATCCTATTAAGTTTGCAATTCTATACGCTAAAGACAAGCAACTGATTAAATAAATTTGAATATTGATACTCAAACTAGAGCAGTGATTTGGTACCTCGTTATTTTTACTTCCTCGCTTTTGGGTTGTTTGACGTTGAAATTAAGACGTGATAAACTTGGTCCCTTGACGGAGACCTCTTCCAAGCTACAACATGTCTACGTTGATTGTACTATGATGTAATTTAATGTGGAGGAATTGTGTGCGATGTTGCTTTGTATTACTGGCGTTCTAACAAAAATACGAGAATGTCTAAATATTTTGATAATCGACGAATGCTGTGTGCTTTCACTACAAACCGATCTTTTTCTTATATTTAATTGATTGTTTCATTAATAGTTTCAGAATTTCTATAACATGACTAAAACAAATATGGATATATCATCGTAATTCCATTCTAAATATAGTAATGCGCTTAACAACACTCGTCCAAATGCAACAAAATCAGAGAAGATGTTATAAGAAATATTTATTCAAATAAAAGTAATAAATAACTTAAAGAATACATCTCGTATATTTAAGTTATCAAGTTACCATGGAATTAAATAAAAACTGAGATAAGCATC
The DNA here is from genome assembly GCA_019974015.1 of Nephila pilipes. Lineage (NCBI taxonomy): Eukaryota > Metazoa > Arthropoda > Arachnida > Araneae > Nephilidae > Nephila > Nephila pilipes. The sequence continues at coordinate 20,481 of BMAW01105613.1, forward strand.
ATCGTAGACATGAACGCAAGTAACAATTGATTATCGAGAGAATTCTCTATTAGTTCCTTAGAAAGAACGAGGACTCTTGAGGTGTGAGCTGTATTCTCTCATCTAAGAAGAGCTCAACAGATCGCGGCCGTCAAATGACAATTCGAAATCTGTATAGTTCCAGGAGGAAATTCATGTTGCACAGCCTACAAAAGAAAGCATTCTCAATACCAAGACAAGAGTTCCTTTTCTGCAGTGATCTGATGGCTGCTAAGGTATAAATACTATGATACCGGTGAGCACACAGAATACTTGTAGTTTGCATAATATGAGCATATAGAATAACATTATAATAATAATAAGCCGCCTTATTCGAAGCGGATAAAGGAGGGGCTGCATTCTCTATTTGTAACCATGTTTGAGCATATCTCACATCGGTAAATTTTTAAATCACCACACTTGCATGAAAAGAAGACTCAGATGCAGGATTTTGATCAGTTTTGAAATTTGAAAGATTTAGTGCAATGTGAATCTTTTTTGACAGAATTTAAAATACATTATAATAATTTGCATTCAATTAATTATTAGCATATTCGAATTTTTTTTTTAAAATTAAATGACACAAATGATTATCACATATTATTCGTTGAACGCCAGGATTTGGAGACTATTTGCAAAAGTGTTCTTTCTACCACTTATTTTATGAGCAATTTAAATTTAAAAGAAAGAAAATTTTCAGAAAGTTTAGCTAATTACTTTTTCTATCTAATTATTTTTTTTTTCATTACGAACGTGCTGTGGTTATTACGACTACGTCACTTGGACTGAAATAACGGATCAGCTTTTAAGAGGTCTCAACGGTGTTATTCCCCAAAATTTTCAATTTTTGAAAAAAAAAAAAAAGTTGTACGTATTCTTCATTTCCAATCCAACATTTCGATACCATCCACTTGACGATACTCAAAAAATTTCAAAATTTATTTGGATAATTCCACAAAGTGCGTTTTAATGTAATCAGTATGTGTTTAAATGGACAGATGCCGCTCCCATTAATTTTTAGTTTCTGTTTGCATATTATTATTTTATATATAAATAAGCCTCATTAAAATATTTTAAATGCTGATACTTATGAGAAGGAAGATTGGAACTAAACACATTTTTCAGATACTTCAGTTTAGAGAAAATTTATTTGATATATGTATATCAAGAGCGTGATGTAGTTATAACTACGTCACTTATAATGAAATTGGAATACAGGATTAGCTATGAAGTTGTTTCAAAGATATGAAATCTCAAAATTTTCTAACGTTTGGAAAAAATATATTTTTCATTTCAAGCTGAACATTTTGATATCCATTTGACGAAACTGAAAAAAATTTAAAAGTTATTCGAAAAATTCTACACACAAAGTGTGTTTTCGTAAGATCGGTGTGTGTGTTTTAATAGACCGATGCCACCCCTACAAGTTTTTAGTTTCTTTTTACATTTCATTACTTTATTTATAAGTAAGTCTCATTAAATTATTTTTAACCCTGAGACTTAACAGAAGGAAGCCTGCAACTCAGCACATTTTTTCAATTTCTTTATTTCAATTTGCTAATTTCAAGACGCTATATCAATACAATTTTCTGAATTCATAAGCATATTTTTGCCCATTTTTCATTTGATAAATTCTATTTGATAAAATTTGGGTAATTCTACTTCGAAAAGACTATCGGAAAAACGTTATGCAGATATTAATATATGTCATTTAGTATTGAAGTAGAAACATGCATAAAGAATTTGCTCTTATTTTGTATAAATTTGTTCCGAATTTTTTGTTGAGTGGCATGTGCCTAGATTTTTTTTATATTAATTTTAAGATATTCTCTCATGGCCCTTAATAAGACATTGCGATACCGGTAAAAAAATCATTTTCTTCAAGTAGGGCATTTTTGCTCCTATGTCAGTCGTTATATGCAATGCTTATTGATATCTATGTTCCCATCCCCATAATACATTGAATAAAATTGAGTGTGTTGAGGGTACACATGTGGGATTACTTACAACGATTACCAAAATCTAAGTAATCCTTTGAAGGATGGTACAAAAATCATTACAGTTCTAATAAAATTTATCTGATATGGATGAATAATGTTAAAAGTAAACAGTATCAAGCAGTAAAATAAATTTTTATTTATTTCTTGACTTTTAAGACCAAGAATATAATATATAGCACTGCTTTTAATATAAGACATCTTATTTCTACACTCTCTGATTCGTTATTCTTCGTGGAAATAATAAATTAATTCATATAAAAAATCATATTATTTTAGTAAATTTGGAAATATTAGAACCACAAAACAGGTAAGAAATTTATGATGTTGTATTTTTATTTCTAAGAGAAATAATTTGTGCGAAAAATTGTCAATTAATTTAAGTATAGGTTTCATAAGTATATAATTTTCAGAATAAAGATAAAACACTCTATTATAAATTTAATATAAAAAATTTAGTTGAAATACATATAAAGTTTTATTTAAAATAAGTCATATTTCTTATTACATAAATTGTAGTGATATTTTCTTCCACACTTGTTTTTAAAAATGACTCTGATCCATCAGAAGGGAGCGCTTCAAACAAAGCAAGTTCCTTCTTAATCGAAAATCCCTTTGCAGGCATTCTTTCAAAGATATATTTTAAAAATATATACATTTGAAAATTAATTAAGACTTAATTACAAAGCTACTTTAAATAAAATTTGAATTTTTCTGAAATAAATTTGCATCCTATTATGGGAAATCTGAAGCAGTAAAAAAAGCAAAAAGCAAATCATCATTCAAAAAAGTTAATAATCATTTGTTTCAAAAATTTTAGATTATGTTTAAAGATATATTTCCTCAATATGCACTTGGGTCATGAAAGTGCATAACAAAGGAAGAATAAAAATATTCAAGAGATAGTGATTAAATGGTTTCGACTTACTGAAATAAGGCACAAGTAATCTTGCGAAAAGTAGCATTAATCAGTGTGGAAGTGGCACTGAAAGAACCTTGCTTCCAATTTTCGTCACTCTGGAGATAGAAAACTCTTAACCCTGGATAATAAAGTTTCTGTTTTGCGTCGAAAGGAATTATTTGAGTAAGGTTTACCAATTATTTTTGTCTTTAGGCTTCAGCGTGTTATGGTGATGAAAGTCGCAATTAAAATCTTTGGCCAAGTAGCGGAGACCTTTTCAAAGTTACAACTTTTCTCCCTTGACTATCATCCGACGTAACTTGACGCGCAGCGCCACACGAAATTGCTTGCGTTAATGCTTTGTGTCACTTGACTCAATAATAATTATTCATACAATAATAATTACTAAATGTCAATAACATGAGTATAAGAAAGAAAAGATTTTTAATTCTATCGTATTTTATGAAATTTTGAAATTTAACTGCATATCACATATGCCGTAAAGTTAGCAGATCTCTGTAAGTGTATGGAGAAAAAGGGATTTAAATTACATTTGATGGCATAGGGAAAATCGTTTATGAAAGTTTAAAAAATTATTGAAATCGAAAAGAATTTGAACGCAGTTAAAGATACATTACAATAATTTGAAATAATCGCATTATTCACACATACATAAAATGTTATATGAACTCAAACTAACTTCAGCTGACTTCACTCTATGATCTCGTTTCAAAGTCGAATTTACCGATTGTACACCAAGTTATAAGCTTTCCCCTCAAACTAATTTTAATTTTCTTTTTAGAGATATTGTGAATCAAAGCATCACGGAACACATCAGATGAACAAAATATTTCGTTATTTCGTTTGAAAATACACCACATTCATCTCGACATAACCAATTGAGTTTATTGGATATATTCACATTGAAAGGCCAAAAGTAGAAACGAGAGAAATGTTTTAGGGATTTCTTCCAGCTCGAAAGAAGGCTGTTGACATCACGCGATAAATTCTAAATAGCATTGTGCAGAAGAATTAGTAAATGTCAAAACTCTCGAAATCAATGCTTTAACAACGCGTTCATTACGTATGGTGGTTTTCTCCCCGTGATTCATGCTCAATTTCAGAATGTAAGCAAAAAAGCTTTTCTTATAGCTTGCGTAAATCACTCGAATAACTTCAAAGAGATGGAAGTATATAAGAGTGTTCCATTCTGCTTAACGATATGATGCAGCGAAACCTGCGATGAAACATTGTCACAAATAGATTCGTGTTTAAAAATGGTTTTATGATTCAATAGACAATTAAGACAAGAGCGGGTGAGTTCAAACATGGATTTTAAAAAAACTTTTTTGGACATGCCCTATATCGGTTACCATCTTTTATGGTGTAACTGTTTTGATAAGGTAAATCAAAATTAAAAGCAGACTGAAAGAATCACTTTTTGATAATATCTTACAAAAATTGGTTGTTTTCGAACTTAATTTGGAACAGGGCCGAAAAGAAACTTCATTAAATTGCGTTAATATTTAGCACAACAATTTATAAAGAAACGTGTATGCTCAGTGAAAAGTTACTCAGTGAAAGGACTTTGTACTTTCGGTCGGAGGAGGAAGTTTGAATGGAGGGCAAAAGCATTGGGATCGATTTAGCAAATAGCTAATTAAGTGGAGGTGGGGAAAAAAATAAAGAGAATCCTTCGGGAATTGAGGGTCGATTCAAAGATGGCTGACCTTGAGTAAGTATTCTGTAATTATTATTAAATATTTAAATTGAAACTAAGAACACAGAATTATTTTTGTGCAAATACATGATACTCGTCAGTTATCAAACAATTTAAACATTCAAAAACAATATTCAAAATACCAGCAACACAAAGCAAAAGCTCATGCAATTCCACTTGGTAATGCATCATATGTTATGTGAAATCGGAATCAAAGAAGACATGTTGCACTTTAGAAGAGATCCTTGCCACTGGATTAAGGATTTTAATTGAGATATTATTCACTAGAACACCCTGAAGTCAGGATAAAAATAAATAAATACGAAGCATATCTCAGAAAAAACGTTTGGAACTAAAAATTAACACTTCGTTACCCAAGATTATGTAGTTAATGTCACGAGTGTCACGTGAACTGGACAAATTAGTCATTTTAAAAGAAATTCAATTGTCTCGCTACTGATTCACGATACTTTTAATAAGAATACCTTTCGCCTTTTATAATTATTCGAAATAATTTACTTCCAAACTTGTAATACCCTAGCGATCTTTTTCTTTAACCATGTGGTTTAGTGTCAATGGTAAACCCGGGTGACCCGCCCGAGATACCCTAGCGATCCTTCTCTATTTTCGACCCTCCTTGTCAAACAATTTGTCTTTTCCTCACTTTCTTCTCGTCTAGACCACACTGAATTCTTGTTTGGAGCAACATAGCCATATTTGGCTCATGCGCCAATAAACTTTACTTTCTCACATGACCGTTTTTCTATCAATCTTTTTTCGGTGTTTTAATGTCTAGATCAGACTTACCTTGTATACCTTACCTAAAGTATGGCCACATCTGGCTCTTGCGCTAATAAAACTTCACTATCATCATCATCAATACTTGTAAATGTTAATAGTAAACTTTTTTTTAACCTCTGTATGTTCGTTTCTTAATTAAACGTTACGTAAGCATAATTCAGCACAAACCGAAATTTTGACACAAATATTCTATTGACGCAACCTTTATAAAGAAAGATAAAAAGAACTGGATACGCTTAAATAAATCCAAATTCGCCCTTTCTGAGTTAAAATATACTTTTGCCTCAAATAGAAAAAAAATAGAAAAATCTGGAAGCATCATTACCATATAACAAAATATGTATCCGCTATAATTCACCAATGCATTCAAGAATTTGCTATTACTTTTTAAAACATGTATTTATTATTTGTGTTCGATGCTATTATAATTTTTTAAACTTAAGTATAAGCTACAAAGATGAAAAGGTCATTCAGAGAGGCTCATTATGAGATAAATCTTCCAACTCACAAGACGTGAGGTGAAATAATAGAACGTGAAGCACATGGACTGAAATTTTTCTCCATTTTAGATATTCGTTTGGTCTGGTTTTGTTTCAATAACGTCGCACTAGAAGCAAAGCGAGGGCTATTGGCGACTATAGACATTCGTAAACTATGAAGTACGATTCGAGATCCGTTTCTGATGCAGTGGTTTAGAAAAAATAATAATGCATATAGCGGAAAAAAAGGAAGTGTGTGTTTGTGCGGAACCTACCTCCTCCAATTCACTTGTGCTGAAGAGAAAACAATTTCGTAATTTATATTCTTCTTTCTGGAGACTCAGAACATTTTGATTATGCTCAATATTAATCAAATTCACTTTTGCTTTGAAAAAATGGAAAAAAAAAATGTATTGATGCATCTTGTTTATTTCACAAATAATAGATCCTTCCATCACGTAACATTTATTCTTCTCCAGCAATGCTATTTCTTTTTTTACAATAAATTTAAAGATTGGTATTCGATGTCAATGGAAATTTCCCTAAAAATAGGTATACTCGTGTTTTGTATTTCTGTTTTGCTGTTTATGGCATAAAATTCTTACGATATGTTTTAATCTTACGATGACAACTTATTTCAAATATTATAAGAATTTATTAAAGATACGGACATGGGGTTGAACTCCGCAAATCAAATAGAAGCTGGTTTAAAAATCCTCTCCATCAATGCAACTGAGAACTTCAGTTTCGCTCTTATACACATCCAATGCTTCATCGTTGAGAACAAAAGAATACTTTTCCAACAAGGAAGCTGGTGCTAACATTCTCCGGGCCTTGAAATATATCAAAACAACAAAGGCCATATGAAAACGAAATATAAACGATTTTCACAACAAATGTTAGAATTATAACACAATAAGTAATATAAGGCATGAAATAATATTTCATAATTTGGCGTTAGAATTCAACTTTCAAATGCACCAAATGTAAAATAATAGCAATTTTTGAAGTGTGTTCTTACAACACACATATTTGGGGAACTTAACTGAATCAATTACACCATCAATACTCTGGGTATGTTTGAGAAAAGAAAAAGCCTCTATAATCCAATGATGCTTATCGGAAGATTATCCTCCATTATAAAGCTATATTTGATTTATCAAATTGCCATTTTTAGTACGATTGTGTACGATAATCCACCCTTTCTCCATTACTTTACAAATATTGTGTACACTTAAGCAATTTTTCCATATTTATCAGTGTATTAGTATATATTTACTGAACATAAATTTAGTTGAACAACTGCACTTATAGCTCTTCCAATGAGAAAGTGACCAGGTAAAGATTTCAAAAGTTTTCGTCCTCAGATGAAAGGGGGATGAGAGTTCAATGCGAATCTAAAATTCCATCAGTTTGGAAATGTTCAAACTCTGCTTACTTATTTTATATTCCAAGAAGAAATACGTTCACACTCTCTGTGGCATCGAACAATGCGCAATCTCTGCATTTCTAATCATTCACATATCTGCCTGACAAGTAACTACCTTCATGCCAAGTTTCGTAAGACTATTTCCACTCTTAGCGTCAATAATGTTTAGGTCTTTCTATAAACAGTTTCATTTATTGATAAGTGGCAATGTGATGAACTCTCAGAAAAAAATTCACTTACAAATTGAAGAAATTACATTTAGACTATTCGCTGCTACTCCTTAATGAAATTATTTGATGTTGTTTTTATTTAAGAAAACATAAAGATTACATTTATATCTATTTTACTTTTATATATTTAGATTCTGTTTTAGTAACATTTGCAAAATAACCAATTTCTACTCTTTCAAAGACATATTTGATTTGACAATTTTTAAATTATTAGATATCTTCTTCAAACGATATTTTTTTATTAATGAATCTTTGTAAATTCAGTTTCTTTCTTTGCTGTATTAAAACAACATATATTTTCAATTTATATATTTTTCGTACAGGTATGATAGTACATACTGCAAAAGCAAATTATAACTTTCTAGTTTATATATTTTAATTTTAAATCTGATACACACTTATATATGATAAGGAATAAATTTTAATTCCATGAACACATAGAAAAGGTAAACAAGAACTTATTGCTTTTGATTAAAAAATAAATTTATTCTGATGATTACCAAAATATAATAAATAAAGCACTGGTTTAAAATTGAAGAAAGAAATTTATTCATACGATAG